>JAODOY010000016.1:1417253-1432761 GCA_025399855.1 Forbesichthys papilliferus | reverse complement strand
CCCCCCCATCTTGGAAGTGGTGGGTTAAGGAGGGCAGATAGATGAAGGCCCCTGATCCATTGGCTATTGTTCCACCACCTCCAACTTCAGCGTAAAGCACAATACTATGTGGTTATGTAACTAAGGGAGATTCTCAGCTTCAGCCGCAGATATATACTCACCGAGGCAGCGTAAAGACCTCCATTTCACATGACATTTGCGTGACATAGGACCAAAATGTGACTGTTATGCTTCCACGGATGATGAGTATATGTACGTGCGTTAGTTGTCGTCCTGAACATGCTTTCCCCATTCGCTAAACGCAGAGGAGAGGAGACTTGCCTTGTTCCCATGGCAACCACACACAACATTTGCAAACCGGTGAAAAAACCCGAAATTCTATATGTTCCCCCTCTGCTCGGGTGTGAAGGTAGGGGGGGGGGGATATGACACACACTCCAATGACCAGCAACACGTTTCCCAGCCACCATAGGGCCTATTATGGTCAAAGAGGAGAAAACCCTGCCTCCTGCCCTGGTAATTTGCCAGCGGTACCTCATGATGTGACAGCCGGAGGTCAAGGGGTCAAACCTCCCAGGTGATTTGTTTCCATGTGACTGCCCAGAGAGGAAACGCCCATATATGGCTTATTTTTATTTATAAAAAATAAAAATATAGGCCTATAAAGTTGTTTGCGGTATAGCCTGTAGGCCTACATGTGACATGGGACAGGTTATTAGAACTGCAGGTCTTTAAGTTACAATGCTATGCGTATTTATTATTTTACCTTTATTTTACCAGGAAAGGCTCTTGAGATTAAAAACCTAATTTCCAAAAACGTCCTGGGTTTAAAGCTGCCTTACAGCGCTCCTGAATGCATTAGAGCTCCTGTATGTAAGTTTGGTACTAGATATAAATGTTTGCATGTCAATAATAACTAATATGGTTGGATGGGATCCACTTCAGAAAGTATACAGTATATTGGTAATGTATACTATATAGTTAGGTGTAAGGTGTGTACATACAGTATATGGGTAATGTATACTATATAGTTAGGTGTAAGGTGTGTACATACAGTATATGGGTAATTTATATTATATAGAGTAAACAGTATATGGGTAATGTATACTATATAGTTAGGTGTAAGGTGTGTACATACAGTATATGGGTAATTTATATTATATAGAGTAAACAGTATATGGGTAATGTATACTATATAGTTAGGTGTAAAGTGTAATGTGCTGGAGAATCCTCCTGTTTCCACTTAAAGGTTTGACATCAATCGCAAATTATCACCAGCAAAGAGAGCTTCTTCATAACTTGTCAGTATGTTTCAATACTGCTGGTTTGGTCAGATCAAAGTCTGTCCACTTTGACCAGATCAAAGTTTTCCAGTGTGGGACAAGAGTTTGACTCTTGGTCCTCTAAAAGCCTCTCACTTCCGCTTTCCCACATCGCATCTAATTCCCACAAACGTTTGTCCCTAGCCACATGCAGTCCTGCACCAAATGACCTCTGTCGTCAAGTCTACCACAAGGTTACGTTGGACTTGATTGGATCACCATGGCTACATTAAATCAATAATCTGTTGTTAATGCTGGTGAAAATGTAGTCTCGCAGAACCAGCCTTTACTTCTGTAAAGTTTTGGACACAGCACTGGCTAACTGCGTCAAGACCTATATAGTTCTATGGTCAAGACCAAACCTACATGACTGGAGAAGTATTTTGATTGACATGCAACAAAAACTACATAACTCACTAACGTGATGTTACACGTATACTGAGGAATTCCTGGATAAACTAAATGACACCAGTCTGGATGTTTAAAGGTCTTGTAAAACTGACATTTTTGTAAATAAAGCGCGCTCTTGAGTGACAATGCTATCAGTCAATAACAATCTAATACCCCTTCCTGATAGTGTTGATGAGCATATATGGCTCTATTTATAATATTTCAGCACGTTGCTTGTTCTTCGAAAGTCTTTTTAAATTTTTTTTTACAAAGAATGGAAGTAAAAGGGAATATGGTCTATTCAACCTTTAATCGATGACACTTTGAGTTATGAGTTTAAACTCAAATATAAATTAATATGTACTTGTAGTGAATATAATAGTGATTGATCCAATTCCGCTAGCCTAACATATTCACTGGTAATTCCTAAACTAAACTTGTTGACTATTGAGGGTTGTCCATTTGTAAATAAATGCAAAAATACATTATTAAGATCTTCTCTCAATCAAGAATGTTTCCCCTGAATGTTAACAAATTTGCCAAAAGGGTAAGCAGTTGAATATTTCCTACCATCACAAGACAATGCTCTCTTAAGTTTTCAGGTAAAAATGATCAAATATTGTTTCTGGTTAGAATATATGACTTGAAACGGCGCTATTTATTTCAGACCACCAGAGGGCAGTGATGTTCATAGAGTCAAACCTAGACGAGAAATAAAACAAACATATCGGTATTAAGTTAATAAAACTAAAGTATTAAGTTATTGATACAATTAAAATTACATTGACACACTTTTTATTAAACTGTTGTTGTTATCCACGGTTACTGGGGCAGGTTGTAGGCTATGACTGAAGCAATTCAATAATAATTTAAATAATTGAAGCAAAACTATGTGCTTCAGATTTTAAGATTGTCAATCTCATTATACATTTTGTTGGATAATAAGTAAATCTAAAACCGGACTACCTTCACGCAAGGTGTATTATAATAATAATTCCAAATAAAGATGTGAGTTCCTGCAACGGCCAGACAGGGGCGGTGCAACGCAATATAACCACATAGATCTCCACGGATTTTAGACGTATAATGGAACACTTCTTTCTGGTGGATATGAAGGTCTTTCTGGACAGACAGAAGCTTTAATTACATTGAGTGACACATACAATCGATTATCATTGCATGTCAAAGACATAACATTTTTAATCCATAATAATAAACTGCCATCCAATTTTTTATTCAACACTAAAATAAACTTTCTAACCATGACCACACCTTCAAGGCCAACTCTATTAAAACTCGCCATTTTAATATTTGATTAAGTAAATAGCCATAGTTCATTGCTTAAACTTACAATTCGGTCTTTTAAATGTTACCTACTTAAGGAATTAAAGAAGAGTAAAAGAGGTTAATCTTTCAAGCTCACTTTTATCCAAATTTTATCGCACGGATCAAGTAAGCAATTTTATGCTCATATACTGTCAAATTCACCAAATGCCTGACAGTCCGCTAGCTTATTTTCATGCTAAAACCATGTACACACCAGCACTGGGAAACACCGCTTACAACAAAGCCCTGGCCTTCGCAATGTGTTTCCAATTGGGATGAGGTTCTGAGGAAGCACCTTATAGCATTGAAGGGAGAGGTGTTTCTCAAAGTTAGCATGGGTTCTCGAGAATTACTTACTTAAGGTAGGTCAACTCCGGGGCTTGAACCTACAACCATTCAGCTGGGATGGGACCACTAAAGAAACTATCCTATTCCTCTTTAACCCTGATAACACTCAGATTCAACCAACATTCAGTTATTAAATGACCTAAAACGTACAAATTATCCAGAAGATATATTTCTATTCAATCCTCAAAAATTCAAAAACACTGCAGTCGAAGTCGATTTATTTGAAATGGCACAAAATAAATCATTAGATTCTGATATGTAAATAATATCTACAGGTCATTTAAATCAAACTATGAACATGATCATCATGTTTGCATCAAACAAAGAAAATGCACAAACATAACAAACGCATCTTCAAGCAATAGAAACGCACTTGAAAATAGCACAAATACATATTAGTGAAACTCTATTCGGACTTCCTGAGTGAACGTCGGCACTATATTCGCCTGGTGAACGGCCGCGTGCTCCGTCAGAGACTTCTTGTGGGTGAACGCCAGGCCGCACTCCTCGCACACGTGACCCTTGACCTTCGACTTGCCGCTGTGCGTCCGCCGGTGCTTCTTCATGTGGTAGGACAGCCGGAAGGCCTTCTCGCACACGTCGCACTTGAACGGCTTCTCCCCGGTGTGGATGCGCATGTGCGACTTCAGGTAGCCCGACTGGATGAAAGCCTTGCCGCACACATCGCACTTGTACGGACGCTCGCCCGTGTGGTAGCGGTTGTGCAGCCGCAGCTCATTGGCCGTCAGGAATGTCTTGCCGCACTCCGTGCACTGGTGCGGCCGCTCGCCCGTGTGGATCAGCTCGTGCCGCTTCAGCGACATCTCCTTCATGAACTGCTTGCCGCAGGCAGTGCACGGGTACCGCAGGCCCATGTGCACTTGCTCCACGTGGCTGGTCAACTGCAGCTTGGTGCGGTACGACATGGCGCACTGCGGGCAGGCCCAGGGCCTCTCGTCCGAGTGCGTGCCCATGTGCACGGTGAGCTCCGAGGCCGAGCGGTAGCACTTGCCACACTGCCAGCACAGGAAGGGCTTCTCGCCCGTGTGCTTCCGCTGGTGCACCGTCAGGCAGTTGGAGGAGCGGAACTTCTCCGGACACGCGCTGCAGGCGTACGGGAACTCCCCGTTGTGCACGCGCTCGTGGATGGCCAGGTAGGACAGCTGGCTGAAGGTCTTGTTGCAGCGCACGCAGGGGTACGGGCCGCTGAAGTTGTGCTGCTTCTTGTAGTGCTCCCGCAGACGCCGCAGCAGGGTGAAGGTCTTGTCACACATGGTGCACTGGATGGGCTTGTGCATCAGCTTGTGCCTCTCGAAGGCGTCCTGGCTGGCCAGGATCTTGCCACACTCGTTGCAGTAGAGCGGGTCGTGGATCCGCCGGTGGACCTTCAGCATGGTCATGCTGCTGAAGTCCTTCCTGCAGTCAGCGCAGGTCAGGACGTCCTTGAACTCCACCTTGCACACGCTGTCCTGGTGCTCCCGCAGGGCGGCCAGGTGCTCAAAGTGCTTGCCGCAGTTGGAGCACCACACGGGGATGTTGAGGGTCGTCGCCCCCTGGTGGTGGGGCTCCGTCGACCTCGCCGGGTCTTTTTTGGCGGCGGAGATGACGCGCGCAATTTTCTTGTGGCAGATGGCGTAGATCTGGTGGCGCTTCAGGCCGTGCACATGCTTGAAGCGGCGCTTGCAGTGGACGCAGTGGTAGGGCCGGTCGTCCGTGTGACACTGCATGTGCTTGTTCAGTGTTTTGACGCCGTCGAACGCCCGCGCGCACACAGGACACACCGTGAGGGACTTCTTCCTGAGCTGCTGCTGTTGCTGCAGATACGGAGACTCCGCCGCGTCGGCGTCGGCGCCGACCTCGCTGTTCTCGAGGCCGTCGCCCGAGGCGGAGAGGCCCGCTTCGGCCAGAATCTGCTCGACGGTCTTGCTCTCCTCCTCGCGGACGCCCTCGTGCCCGTGGATGATCTGGTGCTTCTTCAGCGTGTCCTTGTACTTGAAGCCCTTCTCGCACGAGACGCAGACGAAGGGCCGCTCCTCTGTGTGCGAGCGCAGGTGCTTGGCCATGTCGGCCGTGCAGGGCAGGAGCCTGCTGCAGATGGGGCAGAGCTTCCCGTCGACGGTTGCCCCCGACGGCCCCGCGGCGCCCTCCCCCGGCGCGTTCTTCAGGTGCTTGCTCTTGCAGATTTCCTTCTGGTGCCTCCTGAGCACGTACAGGTGCTTGAAGCGCTTCTCGCAGTAGGCGCACTTGTACGGCCGGTCGTCCGAGTGCGACCGCATGTGCCGCTCCATGTCAAGGCGGCGGGCAAAGTACTTGCCGCACAGGAAGCAGTTCTTGCTGTCCGGCGGCTGGGCGTCGCCGGGGCGCTCCGCCGCGTCCTCCCAGTCCTCCTCCGCCCCCTCCTCCTCCTCGTCGTCATTCTCCCCGCTCTCGTGAACGCGCATGCTGTGCCGCGTCATGTCGTACTGGTCCCTGAAGCGCTTGTCGCAGACGGGGCACTTGTACCTCAGCTGCCGGTTCTCCGAGTGGATCTCCAGGTGCCGCCGCATCGCCGTGGCGCGGAGGAAGGACTTGCTGCACACGGGACACGTCTTGCTTTCGGGGTACTTTCTCCTCTTCTTCCTCCGCACAGGAGGGCCCCTGTCTCGCTTGTCGTTCAGGGCCTTCCTCTTCAACTGGAGCCGCTTGCTCTGCTTGAGGGGCTGGAAGGGCGCAGGCGTGAGGGCTTCGTCTTCGCTAGCCGCGTTCTCCTTGTTAGCAACGCCGCTTTCTGGCACCTCCGCCTCCTCCTCCTCCTCTGCCTCCTCCGCGTCAAAACCCACAGAGTCCGGCTCGGCGGCAAAACCCGCCGTCTGCTCGATCTGTATGTAGTCCAGCAGCGTGACAGTCTGACCTTCGACCTGCACGGTCATGCAGCCGTGCATTTGCTCCGTGGAGTCCAACTGGAGGTGTTCTGTGTCGATCACCACTTTCTCCAGCTGAGGGAGACACAGAGAAGACAGGATGCAGTTCCCAAAGGAGGACGGAACGCTCTGCGTTTCATCTGAGGGGAAAGCAACCACAAATCAATTGACTTGCTGCACGCACGCACCAATCCAACTTTATCATAGGGATTAGTAGTAATCAGTGACGCGTTGCGTAATATAATGCGTTACGTAACATTACTACTAGAGTGAGTAGTGTAAGGCGTAATATTATTACAGTAATTTCTTTAAGTAACATGTGCTACGGGTTACAGTCCGTGAATTCAACAATCGGCTAAAGGCTTGTAAATAATACTAATAGATGCGACGTCAATTTCTGCGGCTTGGGCACGCTGCGTTTTCCTTTGATCTACGTTTCAACTGGGACACTACAAGCTATATTGCTATGTTTAGCTGGACGTATAGGCTACATAGCGGAGGCAAAAAGCCTTCGGAGGATTCGAGGAAGAAACAATAGTGAGTCTTGGTTTGTCTTTTACTAATTCAGGCCGTTGCAAACTTATTATATTGTCCTCGATGTTAGCTGATGTTAGCTGTAAGCGGCTAACTGCAGGCCAACGGGAAATCTGCAATGTAGCCTACATCTCTGCCAATGTTATATGAAAGATTGCGACGAACAGGCAGAGAGAGAATGTACGCTCTCCTCAATGCGGAGGGAGCTAGAGAAAGACAGACAGAGCGAACTCTCTGTGTTCTGCTTTGTATACAATAAGTCTACAATTTTATTGTAGACTGTGATCGGCTTTGCTGTTCTATACACACTCACTTTATTGATGTAATCCTTAGCTGTCTCACCGTTTCTCATTTTTTGGGAGGATTATTACCTCATCTTTAAGTCCCGTTCAAACAAGCCAATTCATATAATGCTGAAAATGTTTGTTCAGTATGATATCTCACACCAAACAGCCAAAGCCTTGCAAACCTATCTCAGACAGCTTATAATAAATGAGACTGTAGCCTATTTATGTGCATTGTAGGCTACATTAAGTAATATTATATGTAATGTATTACCTAATCACACTACTTCTACTGAACAGTAATTTATTTACTTTTTTACTAATTTCACTTAACACTGGTAGTAATTAGACTACTGTCAAAACACAATCACTTATAGTGACTAAAGTGCAATATAGATTTTGTCCGCGACCTAACTTTCTACACTATAAAAGTGAATGATGTCATCATCGTCATGACAAAGAGGCATGCCGGAGGTGCGTTCAAAATAGGCAAACATATTCAGACAGGCGGCAGTTCTTGGCGAACACAAATTGACGTTGGACGAAGTGTGACAATATTAACCTAACAATTTTGGAATGTTTCCCCAAAACGATCACATCAAAGCGCCAATTCTGTACGAACCCCAGGACAGACTCACCGATGAGACCCAGGTGTCCGAGCATGGTGTGGTACTGCAGGACAGTCTTCAGCTGCTGGGGGTCAGGCACAGACTGCACACACTCGTCCAGGGCAGAAGGAACAGCGCTGAGCATGGAGGCAGTCTGGCAGAGAGAGGATCACATATGCACACTGTAATATCTACTAAACTCTACTAAAAAAAAAAGACGTTTGCATCAAACACTTCATTTTACTGCATTCTGGCCAATTTTAAAGCACCAGTTTGTGCCTTCTCTACGTTACTTCATGTTGTGTGTGTATAGACTATATAGCATGCACATTAGCGTGTTTTTTTTTTAAGACCTCTCAAAATCAAATTAAAATGTTAATATTCTGCAAATATAATTCCCTGGTATTCCATGTCTGAAATATACTTTTTATTTTATCCACGACCAGTAGGAGGAACCTGTGGTTCATGGCTAGGTGTGGAGCACTTTCTCTATCAGCGCTGCTGCTGCTATGAACAACATGATGTCCACTGTGTGGTTGCAGTACCTCTTGAAGGTCAGGTACAGGGATGAGCTTCTCTAATCTGGACAAGAAATCCAACATGAGCATCTGCAGAGCGCTGTCATAGTCGGGCCCGAAAGCCACCGGGAATATATCCTGGGAATGACAGGCAACGCTCAGGACTCCTGCCACTGCACCACATGTGTTCAACATCACGTTATCTTAGAAACAGACCGTGGAATGTTTCGGTGTGGCTCGGTCCATTACATAACATCTGGAAACAGGCGATAGAACTCACAAACCTGGAAGAACCTCTCCTTCTCTGTGGGGTCTTTCAGCAGTGTGTTGACCTGATCCACAAAATTGGATTCTGGAAACTCAACCTCTGCAAAACAAGGCTGGGAAGAAATAATTTATAAATAATTAATTTTAAAAAAACAGGTCTGTTGGAGATATACAACAAATTTGTCTCCCAGGTGTTTGCAAACACAAGAGCCGCTTTTTAAGTTTAAAAAAAGCAGACGGGGAAGGGGGGGGGAACACTTATGAAGAAAAGGCCCCCAAACTCCACCCACCATCCTGAAAGTCAGCAAAATGACCCAATCCGCACACAGTGTGAGGGGGCCGGACTCCCGGCAAAATAAATAATCAACAACTCGAGTCATCTAAAAATAGCAAGAACACAGTAGAGGTGGGAATCACCAGAGGCCCGCTGATACGATATTATCATGATACGATATTATCATGATAAGATATTATGGTGATTTTAAACATTTTGCGATATTTTAAAATGTATAACTTACTTAACTTTGTCAACATTGGTTTGTTCATGTCAAATAAATTGTACTGCTGCAAGATGTGATCGTTAAGCCGACTAACTGACATGAACATGTCATAAATATTGTATACACCAAGCTAAATTCTCATGGGCAATTTACAGTATATAATGAAATTGCGATACTTGGCGCCCGTGTATCGATACAGAGCTTGGGTCAGTTCAATGTTCAAATAAAGTGGTCGGAGCATCAGTTATATAGAGATGGCTGCCATCTGCCGTAGTTTTACTGTGTGTTTGACAAGTGGACTTTAACTAGACCAACCTGTGCTGCCCAAGTAGATATTAGAGTCTTAATTCTATCCAGGTGCATCTTGATGGTCTCCAATTCTGTGACCTGCTCTGCCCGACACAAGTCAAGGACAACCTGCAAGATAGTTAGCAAAGCATTAGTTTATTAATAATAATAATAATAATAATAAAAACTATGTAATTGCGTTCTAGACCCTATAGCTTTTGATTTTATCAAATTACCATTCGTTTACAAACGATTAACAAAATTGCCCCTATAGACCTCCATAAATGAGTTGATATATAAATGAAATAAAAAATATATTTTATTTCGAAGTGAATAAACTGACAATGTTATCATCATGGCATCTGTCAGTGGGTGGGATATATTAGGCAGCAAAAGAACAATTTGTCCTCAAAAGGTGATTAGTTAGAAGCAGGAACATTTTTCAAAAGTGGTCCAGGGAAGGAAAAACTGACCCGGCGACAGGGTCATGGGCAGCCAAGGCTAATTGATGCACGTGGGAAGCGAAAGCTGGCCCATGTGGTCCGATCCAACAGATGAGCTACTGGAGCTAAAATTGGTGAAAAAGTTAATGCTTGGCGGGTAGATTTTTTGGTCTACAAGACACCTTGGCCGGTGACTCAAAACGTTATTAAGAACCTTGCCACAAAGCAAAAATGGTTCAGGAATGGTTTGAGGAACACAACAACGAATTCAAGATGTTGACTTGGCCTCCAAATTCCACCGATCTCAATCCAATCTAGCCCCACCTAGCAACTTACAGCACTTAAAAGGATCTGCTGCTACAGTCTTGGTGCCAGATACCACAGCACACCTTCAGAGGTCTAGTGGAGTCCATGCCTCCATGCCATGGATGTTTTGGCAGCAAAAGAGCGACCTAGACAATATTAGGCAGGTGGTCATGTTATGGCTGATCGGTGTGTATTCTTCTCACCTTTGCTCGAAGTCCCAGCAGGAGCTGGGCCTTCTGATCGGGATTCAAAAGTTCCGGCACAATTTCTGTCACTGTATTGATGAACTCCTCCAACATCCCATAATCATGTATGTCTCCTCTCTGGATCACCTGCCACATGGCGGCAGACACCAGTCTCAGCGGCGGGATGAACAGCCGTAGTGATGGTAGAAGGAGGGGTGACTCTGAGAAATACATATTAGCACAGAGACGTTCAGCACAGCAGGGGGTCTGTCAAGTTATTTCACCAAAAACATTTTTTTCCAAAAAATGAAATATGATAATATACTATAAATATATGAATCTTCAATCATGTTTGGACCGATGACAGTATACATTGTAAAGATTAGCCTATCAAGTTACTATGTATGTATTGTAGACTGCTTCACACATTATTTTTGGCCCAAATTAATAAACAACACTATTGTAGGCTTAGTAGAATTTGGGGTCACTCTCCTGTGTTAAAGAAGGCATGATTCCAATAAGAAGAAAATATGTGCAGAAGACACCTACTTACCTCACATGGGGTAAAAACATACAACTTGTTGTGACTACAAGTGATGGACAATGCCGTTAGAACACCAGAATACCACAAGGCTACAGATAGTGTAATAGATGTACATAACCAACCACATATCTCCTTATATTAGTACCTAAACATCGCAGAGAAAACTATGTCAACAGTAACGTTGTCTCCACTGTTTACAATTGATATTTTGAAGGCGTTGTGTGTGTGTGTGTGTGTGTGTGTGTGTGTGTGTGTGTGTGTGTGTGGCTTTTAACGTGTGCATGTAGGGTGGTTTATCGTGTGTGTGTGTTGGAGCCGTGTTTTATGTATGTCAACTCATCCAACGTGCATTTATAAAGTGTTTTATCGAGAGCTTTACACGTCAACATGTAAATAGTATACGGCTGGTGTCCTTTACCTGCTGGTAACGTGTTTGCACAAATAAACTAAAGTGTCAGTAGCTACCGGGTATCGAGTAGCAGGTCGGCTAACCAGCTAGCAGCTGTTTGGCGCCGTGCGCTCACGGTCCCTCCATGTCAGAGCGGGGTACGCCATGTTGAAAATCATGCGCACACAATCCTAACAGAAACACAGAAACTTGACAACTGCCGACGCTTTATGTTGATTTTCCAATCCGCGTCTCCTTACCGATTTCCTCCGAGTGCGGCTCCTCCATGGTGATCTGAAATGTCAGCCTTACTACGAACAGGTCAGTTCGGTTGTAGTTCTAGCCGCCCAGTGAGAGTCGACACCCACCCGGTCCTGTTGTACAAGTTGGCGGAGAGGGAGGGTGGCTCGATAATCGCGCTGGGTCTGCGCAGACGGATGCAGCTACTACTGCCGCGGAGCGCATGTTTTCTCCACGTTAAAGCCACATGGTTAAAACACTAGACAGAATATTAGTTATGTGTATACCGCCACTACTGCCTCAAATGCTAGAACGAACAAACCTAAAATAATCAAATAATTAAAAAGTGTTTCTCAACAGTATTTCTCTATCCGGTTCCGTTACATTACAATGTATTCCTGTGTTGAGCCGCCCCGCCCTCTGTCCAGCCAGCTTGTGCAGTGAATCAGGCGAACATTTACATATGTTATAAGTTAAAATAAATTAATTCGTGTAACCAGATTTTATAACAAGGTTGCAAGCGATGTAATGTAGAAAAACTGGTAAGGAAATGACAGAGCCCATATAATTTTAAAGTTGGATGTAGTATAGTGTGCGCCCGATTTTAAACACGCTATGCTCCGGGGACAGGAGGACCCCAAACAAGTGAGTGAATGAGCTCATATTTAGCAATCCAATAACCAACATGTCCAGTCAATTATCAACTAAATGGTTTAATTATTATTATATGTTCTGCAACACGGGGAACCAACGGGACAAAGCCACCTTTGCAAAACGTTGCTCTTGTGAGATTATAGTTTTTTAGACTATTTTATAGATAGCAGGGAAATCCCACGACCACGTGTAGTCTATTGCATAACCCTATAGGCTAAATTAAATCAATACATTCAGATATGCAAATTGGTATCATCTTCAAATGTTCTACTGTGTATAATAATTAATTAATTATGCCCCAAATATATAAAAAGTACCATATCAGGGATTGGGAAGCCAGCTCACTAAATATCTTACACATCTTAATAACACCTAAAAGACTTATCCAGTGTGAGTTGTGCTACCTCCCCAGCAGAGGGCAGTATAACACAGTAGGTAGTGATAAATTCATCAGCACCCCTATTGAGTTGGGTACTTTTGAAATGTAATCCATTACAGTTACTAGTTGCCAGACGAAAATAATAATCAGTAACATTATTTTTGTATTACCTAAATTTAGTAACATAATCTGATTGCTGTCCATTAATCTTTTTAGAGGATTTACCTTGTTGGTGGCTCAATCTTTCTATTTTTGTGAATGTTTATGTGGCTCAGGATATCAGATTAAAGTAGGACAAGTATTTATTGACATTAATTAAAGGTTACTAAGAGAACAGCTGATTGTTTTATGCCTTTTAATTTAGCAAACTTAACTAATTACATTTGAAAAGTAGTCCTAGATGTAATCATCAAATAAAAAATACCTGTAATGTACCACTATATTAGCTGGTAACTAATGGATTACAGTTACTGTTGTTTATTTATTACATTTTTTACAATCAGTTACATGTAACTGATTACATGTAATCAGTTACTTCCCAAACCTACATACTGCCAGTGTAAATGAGTATGTGTATCAGTATTATTAGCAATAGTGAAAATGTTTTAATGGTGCTAGCTGTCGACATACTGTTATATCATCGCTCTTTGCTGTACAAAAATCTATCCCATCTTTGTGGCAATAGCTGGTCCAGGTCAAGGCACAGTGCCCTAACAACACAGTAGCTCACGTAACCATGGTACACTGTAAGACTGCAGCATCCTCACCTCAGATTACTCAAACATTGTATAATATTTCTCTCTCTCTTTCTGGCGGAGAAGACTCAAGCTATCTATCTATCTATCTATCTATCTATCTATCTATCGATCTATCTATCTATTTGTCTGTCTGTCTGTCTGTCTGTCTGTCTGTCTGTCTATCTGAGTGTGTGTGTGTGTGCTCGTAAAGGTTGCTCTCTCTCTCTCTCTCTCTCTCCTTCCTATCTCTGTGTGTGTGTGTGTGTGTGTGTGTGTGTGAATAAAGGTCTCTCCATCTTTCTCCCCCCCCCTCCATGTCTGTGTGTGTGTGTGTGTGTGCGTGTGTGCTGGCGTGTGCGGGGGAGGGGTGGGGGGATGGGGGGAGAGCAACAGCCAGTAGCTGTTTGTCTTCCAGCAGGTCACTGGCGTGCCGGGCCTCCAATAATCAACTCGCCCAGCAGGGGGCACAGCTCCCTGCTGGCTTTCTTAATGATGATGATGATGATGATGATGATGTTGTTGTTTACAACTGCTTGCTTTGTGTTCCCTGCCTACCACCTGACCACTGAAGCCTCCTCCACATACTATGCTGTAGGTATGACACGGGAGGTCTCCTCCGCAGCCAATCAAAATGCTTCGGCAACATCTCTCCTCTTAAAGTTGTAGTCAGCGATTGTAAGCTAATACACTTTTATATAACCTCACGGTCCGTTAGCATCTGTTGTTTCTACACAGTCCTGGCTCTGTACATGGGAACACAACCGAAGTGGTGCAGACCGCACCCCACAACACTATCCCAGACGAGGCAATGTGTGTCAAGTGTGTGTGTGTGTGTGTGTGTGGGGGGGCGGGGTAGACTCCGCCTTTAAAAGGGGACACTCTTTGGCTAATTTTACTTCATGCTGTAGGCTACTGTCGTATTACTGTTTGTATAGATTGTATTTCTTAATGTTAATTGTATCTGTATATATTACATTTATAAATTATACTGTACTTTAAACTGATATCTTACTCTATATTTATATATCTATATTTATGTATATATATGTATGTATATTTTCATTCAGACACAGCAAGATCCAAAATGCCTGTTAGAGAGCAGAGTTTACAGTGAGTTTGTCATGTTTTGAATACCATTCCACTATGATACACAACCTCTCCATCTGGTCGTACCATCTGAGGTCAAGCTATAGCGTAACTTTGCAGGAGGTCAAATTCTGCCCTATATTATAAAACATAATAAAACAAGGGATTAAAACATTTAATCGAACAAATGGTGCGACACTGAGCCAACTTTACCACCTAGCCATAATCCAAACCTTTCTGTGTGTCGGTGACATTGTCATTTAGTGTGTGGGGTTTATTCCTTTATGGCGGCCCCCCCCCCCCCCCCCCAACCACCCTTCAACAGCCAGGGTAAAGAAATGTAAGAAGCAGGTAGCTTTCCTCTGTCGCAGCTCTTCCACCTCACACGGTCACAAGGTGCCAGAGCGGGACGTGCTTTGTCATCAGTAGAAGAACACACACGCACACACACACACACAAGTGTACGCACTGTATACTGTTGACATATTTGTGCACCCACCCACGTGCATACAGAGTGACTTAAGTTATCTTTAGCGGGTTTATTAATAATAATAATAATAATAATAATAATTAATAATAATAATCATAATACATGTGATTTCAGGACACCTTTCAAAACACTCAAGGACATCTTACATTGCACATAGGCAAATATATGTATATGAAACATTTGGTTAGCATATATACTATAGTATTTGCAGGAAAATACATTTTAGAAACAAGTAAAAATTATATATAAATGTTTTGGGTAATATAATAATACAGCAGTTATTACATTTATTTACCCATTATGCCCCAAATAACAAATACAACTATACTGTAATCCATAAAAGAATCAACCAAATTAAACATTCAACAAAGTATTTTGAGTGTTAAAGACAGACTGCAGGGTCAGCGATTCTTGAGAACGCTTGCTAACCTTGAGCTCAAATAAAAACAATATCCCTCCACAACCCCCCGCCCACACACACACACACACGCACGCACACACACACACACACACTCACACACACTGAAATGCATTGTGAAGCAGTTGTGGTGTTCACCACTCTGTTTATGTTCCTATTGCAGACGCCAGGCAATTTTTGGTAAAATTGACATAAATAGTATTAGCTTACAATTAGCGTGCAATACCTGACTAAAGCTTTATGCAATGCATCAGCATATATACTTCCCAGCCTTCCTCTTCCTCTCCCGTTGCCGTGGTAGCTTAAGGGTGGGAGTGAATGGGAAGGGGGGGGGGGGGGGGGGGGTGAGACCA
>JAODOY010000016.1:1397629-1412535 GCA_025399855.1 Forbesichthys papilliferus | reverse complement strand
TGCTCTGGTTGATGGCCCCTGCCTCTGTATAAGTACATTATCTGCTCTGGTTGATGGCCCCTGCCTCTGTATAAGTATATTATCTGCTCTGGTTGATGGCCCCTGCCTCTGTATAAGTACGTTATCTGCTCTGGTTGATGGCCCCCGCCTCTGTATAAGTACATTTAGATTTAGAGTTAGAGATGCAGGCGCCTTGAAGACGATCCCCAGCATATTCACCCCCCCCCCTCCCCTCCTCCAAGTCACTCAATGAGTGATCAGAAAGGGAGTAGTGTGCTGTAGCTGAGCTGGGTTGTCGTGGACACGGACGGCTGCAGGTTACAGTCCTGGCAACCCGCCTGCTACTAAAGACACAGTCAGCAATGCTGCAGGAACATTGTTTTATTTAAACAAAACATGCAAATGAAAACATCTTTCAGAAGCTCCACCCTATCACACCTAACCACCACCCCCCCGCCCCATGTTGGCCATGTATTGCCACGGCTATAGGGTGTGTGGTGCGGTCTGCACCATTTGGTTTGTGTTCCAATATGAGCGGAAAGCGCACAGAGCAACATTTTTTAGGGGATACTTGCTGTGTAAGGCATTAGAATCATTTACCACGACTTTAAAATGGCCAGTCCACAGTTTATTGCTTCAGCTGAGGGCTATTAGACACGCCTACATTCAGAGACCAGACACACAACACAAGAATTCAATAACAAGGACCACACAGATATGAGATGATAAGACTGCATTGTTGAAGACCCTCTAACCTTCTGTGTGTGTGTGTGTGTGTGTGCTTGTGTATGTGTGTGTCTGTGCATGTGTGTTTATGTGTTTGTGCGTTTGTGCGTGTCTGTGTGTGCGTGTGTGTGTGTGTGTGTGTGTGTGTGTGTGTGTGTGTGTGTGGGTGTGCGTGTGTGTGTATGCATGTGCATGTGTGCATGTGTGGTTTGTGTGTGCGTGCTTGTGTGCGTGTGCATGTGTGCGTATTTATGTGTGTGTGTGCGTATTTGTGTGTGTGTGTGTGTGTTAGTGTGTGCATGTGTGTATGTGTGGTGTGTGTGAGTGCGTTTGAGTGCATGTTTATGTGTGTGTGTGTGCGTGCGTATTTGTGTCTGTGTGTGTGTGTGTGTGTGTGTGTGTGTGTGTGTGCGCATGTGTGTGGTGCAACCTGCTGCAATACAGATACTGAGATTGTAGAACATTCACTTAAAACTATTTTATTGCTGCATCCTGAAGCTTCGGTTACAGCTACATCAGAAGAAATACTGGTATTTTCCTGCTGAAATCTGTTCTCTATTCTGTCAAAAAATAAATAAAGAAAAAGAAAGAAAACACGATTAAAAACTTAAAAATAACCAAGTCGTGTTTTGCTCCAGAGCAACATGACAGTACATTCTGGACTGCATCCCAAGCAATATGCAGAGGCTTGTTCGCTCCCTCCTGCAAAGCCTATAATCGGGCCTGGCAGGACTCGAGGCCTGCAAATCACGCTGTACAGTCTGAGATGAGGTGAGATGAGCTTAGTGGCTCATCAGAAGACCACAAGCCCCGCACTGCATGGGCGAGAATGTGACCTTGGTAACGTCAGACATGAAAGATGCTGGCTTCAGAGGAGAACAGGCAGTCAAAGTGAGTCACAGGGAGTTGTGCTGCCTTCATGAAGAGAACCAGCGTGTGAAAAAGGAAAGTGAATGTAAGAGCATCGCAGGGGAAGGAGGGAGAAACAGGGTTGAGGAAACACGTCTCACAAGAAGAACAATCCCCAACACAGTGGAATCAGAGACACTGGAACAACGTCAAGATGGAGCGCTGTAATGCGTTTCAATGGAGGCAGAAATGGATCGCTGCTGGTCTCTTAAGTGGACCTGGAACAATTTACCGCAAAACACTTTGCTGCAGAAATGCTATTGTGGTCTCAGATTGATCATAGGTACTTTGGAATTATAGTAATATACTCTAAATACCCGTTAACGCCCCCAGAGAGGAATAATGGGCAATAGTATGGTGACATCTGTGGCCCTCCCCATTGACTTGCATGGAGCGCTGGGTCCTTCTGGTCTGCATAGAGGGTGAAAAGCACCCCGCCCTCCTTCTCCTTTCCAAAAATCGAACACGGCAGTGGCGTCTGCCGTGGCGTCTCTCTCTGTTACATACCAGTCTCTCTGGTAGAACACCCAGCCCAGCCCCGGATAACAAGCACGACCCCGTCCACATCAACAAGCAGCGTCTGAAGCTCGACATAGTGTGGTGCCACGTCATGCCGATCCGCACCTCCCCCCACCCCCACCCAACCAGCAGCTGTGGGTGGACGTTAGGCAGCCTGCAGCTGCAAACATCTGGTGATGGTGGGACTGGGGGGCGGGGGTGTCCATCAAAGAAACAGCGGTGAGCAATCATCCCAGGCTCTCTTTACATTGGTGTGCTTGCATGACGTGTGGCCTGTAACGTTACAATGGGGATTAGAATCGCGAGGGCGATTCACTTGATTAGTGTTACTGGCCATATCACCACAAGTGATATGTGAGTATGGTTAATCACGGCTCTGTGGCGGAACAATCAATCTCCATACACATCACACACTGCAGAGAGCTATAGTGAAACAATGTACGCTATAAACAACCAGATTAACACCATTTAATAACATGCACATTTATATTATTATTATAATTCCCACTTCAAGTGTACAACACTTGAGACCCTGCTTATATGACTCAGTCAAATGTATTCCCGAGCACAAGACACACTTCCTGATTCTTTAAACACGCACATCAGATTATTTCATTTCCCAGACATAAATCCCATGTTATGTCACAATGGTCACTACCGAATTATTTCAGACGTTTCACAATAACAGTTTAACAAATAGTCTGCATCTGACTGATGTAATGCTACTTTCAGTTTGACTCATTTAGACGTTTATCAGAAACGTACTGTAGGCTAATTTACAGTAAATGTTGTAGGGCTTTACCTACGCACTACAGTGAGTCATTATGAATCATTACTGCAGTATCTCAGTCGGAGATTAACAGCAGCAGAAACATCTAATCCATTACAGTTACCAAATAAAATAGTGGAATCCCATTATAGGTTTTTTTTTTATTAAATGATTACTTCGAGGACTACTTTCAAATGTAAAAGGAAAGTTTGCAGAAGAAAATGCATAAAACAATGTAATCTACTCGTATTTACCTTTCATTAACGTCAATCAATAATTGAAATAAAGTCCTACTTTAATATGATCCCCTGCACAACATATACGGTAAAAAAATAGAAACATTTGGCGCGCCAATGCAGTAAATTGATTTGGATGGCATTTCAAAGAACAATGTTTACACTAGAAGTAATCTAAAAGTAATGGAAAGTAATCGGATTATGTTACTAAATTTTGGTAATCCAAAAATTGCGTTACTGATTATAATTTTAATCTGGTAATTAGTAACTGTAACGGATTACATTAAAAAGTAACCTACCCAACCCTGATAAAACCTGACATTGGCCTGGTAAGTAGAATGGCCTGTGCTGCTCTGAAGAGCCACAGACCTGCCACTCAGGCAGAAGGTAGATTGACAAGCCAACAGTGACACAGCTCACAGCTACACAAACTTAATATCACCTTAGCCGTGCAGTTTTACAGCTAAACTCAAAACGTGGCTAATATATTGGTTGGCACTTATTATAATATCATGATTACTGGAGCCTTCTAATTAAATCTGCGTCACAATCTTTTGGAATGTGTATTTTCACAACGAGCTGGCTCCTGTGTGTGTGTGTCTGTTTCATTGCCACTTCATACCAATTCAGTTTTACCCTGAGGCCACAAACAGAACCATGGGGGTAGGACTACACTACCCATCAGCCACCTGTGCAGAGGCATTGCGCACACTGTACGAAGGGAATGGAAACAGAGAAAGCTCAACAGACAGCACGGACCAGAATGACCCTAATGTTCAATGGAAGGTCCACAGATTTCACCATGATATTGCCCATTACAGTATTTCTCTCTGGAGGCGTTATATGTATTTTCAGTATATTACATTAAAGGTCAGCTATTGCAAGTTAACTGTAAGCAATGTTTCCACTATGTACATTAAATTATGGTGGGCCGCCACGGCTAAATCACGAGCGCCACTCCTTCAGAATTGAATGAAATATCAACATAATCAATATAAATATATAAAATAGATCAATATAAGAGTCGTGACAACGTGTTGCACAGCCCAGCAGTAGCTTACAGCGTTTTACAGGCAATGACCAACAAGATATTAGCAACATTACCGGAGAAATAGGAAAACATTTAGATTTAAGTGGTTGCCCAAAGAGGGGGTGCTCTTCATGTGAACACTGTAACACATCATTATTGTTTTACTTACTTTACTTCAGTGTTGAGGTTCATTCTTGTTAGTATGTGCTTGTAGACTAGTCTAGGCTACTCAAATCATCTTTCCAGACAGTTTTACATTTTCAATAAATGCTATAGGAAGCTAATGTTAGCTTGGGGAATCACATTGCCCGGTAACTTCCATAAACGTCAGTAAAATAGTCTGCCAACGTTGTAAGACATGGATTTACATTTTTTATGTGATTAGAAATATTAGTGAAGCACAGGCTATGAGTTATTAAAAGTGCAGGGGTTATTAAATTACTTTAAATGTATTCATGTATCATTGATGTGAATAGTGCATTTAGTGCCATATAAAACATGATGAGCACAGAAGGGTAACTTATCTGCATGAGTTTTGACTCAGTCGGGATAATATTAATTGAGAAGTTGATCTACAGGAGCCTGTAGGTCTACTGCATTCTCTTCAGCTATATTTTGTTTTCCTTTAGCCGATATAAAGATACCTTTACCGTTCATTGATGCAGAAAAGGCTGGCTAACCGGTGCTTTGAAAACTAACCAGAATGTAGGAAATTAAGTGTTTGACACTCTTTCTGCGGGAGTTCATAACCCCCCGCCCCCCCAAACATCAATCCCCCTCCAATATAGAAGCAAAACATACATCCATGGGTTCTTTTGAATACATTTTATTTTAGATGTTTTAAATTAAACTATTTATATCCACTCCGACCACCAGTAGACATGTGTACACCACCCAGGTATAAACATTCTCCTGCACTGCTTAAAAAAATGAATAATCGATAATGCACTTTTGGTCAAAATCCCTAAATATCTCCTTCTATCTTTACTATTTTGCCATTCTGTGCGTTCTGAAAAAATAATCTGATACTTCTACACAGCCCTGGAACATAAACAATGTGGCGAACACCGCTCACAGAAACAATTACGCTTTTCCTCACAATATGTTTCAATGTGTGAATTGTTTTTATTTGAGCTCGAAGTAAGCAAAGTGCTCTTAAGGATAAACTAACGCTGCCATTACTACCTACGATAGATTTGAGGCCACAACAGTATTTCAAAGCAAACATTTATTGCTGCAACACTAAATTACATTGGTGACACGCCCACTTAAGAAATTGATATGTGTAACAATCTTGTTATTATTCAAATATCTTTGTACTGTATCTCCACAGATGGACGGAAATGCATGGTCCGTCAACGCGTACGCAAACCAGGTCAGAGAGATGAGACCTTGAGGTCTGTTGCCTATAACAACAACATGACAACACATTTGAACAATAATCGGAATAACCCAACAGAATTATCTCTGAACTCAGTTACAAACGTTTAGTTAGGAACTAGATACTGCAGCCATGTTGTAGTGAATCGCCTCTCAAAGCATTACTTAGCTGTGTCTGCCCTTGAGCCATATAACTATATAAAGCAAATATACAGATAACCTAAGGTATGAATACAAGCGTAGATTCATCCAACTTGCGGTGTGCACTAATAGTAAGTACAAAAGGCCTTAAAGGTGCTATATTTCAGAAATAAAACTAAGAACAGAAATACTATATAAGTACAAAAGGCCTTAAAGGTGATATATAAAAAATAAAATTAACAAATACTATATTCATATTAAATGTGTTTAATCAGTAACCTAAACATTGATACGGCTCCTACATGTATGATGTGAGTCAAATACTATGAAATATCCACACAGGTTGATAGCCTCTCTGTAAGCCCGCCTCTTTGTATGTCTATTTAGATGTTTCCATCTACCCAAAGAGTTCTAATTGGTCTAAACTTGCCTGTCAATCACACGAACAAACAATCACATCTACAACAAGTGCCTCGTAATAACAAACCAACGGGCCTAGGAGGAGGGGGGTAATGGGTTGTAAATTTACTAAATTGTTTCCTTCTATTTTTAGCTAGCTGTCAAACAATGAAGGTGGGACAGAAGCTTCAATAATGAAGGACACGTCTACACATGTCTACCTCAATAGCACTACATGGTACTACAACGCAGAACGAGGGCGGATGTGGGCGAAGAACATTGAATCTCGTCTGCACACAGACTCAAAGATCAAACACACATCTCTGCACAACCGGGGATTAGACAAGACAACGTGTCGCCTGTGTTCCCCGGGTGTTTGCCGATGCTAATTCCTAATCCTAACGACCTAATAGCCGATAAGCGCCCCGCGTTAATTAACGAGAGCTAATTATGTCCCGGAGGGGCAGGAGGTGTTTCCACAGTGCCTCTCCTGGCGGACAGCGCACAATGCGCTCTCCTAAGTGACTCCGTCGTGACTCCGTCGTGACCCCCCCCACACACACCCTCCTCCCCTACCCTGCGACCGCCCCCGCCCGTGTCAGAGCGAGTGCCTCCACTCAGCCTGGAGCTCTGCAGCAAAGACGCTCGCTCATAAACAGACTTTATTTGCTAGAATACAGAAACAGTAACCAGCACTTCACTGCGTAGGTATACATGATGGGCCTGTGGCGTGTGAGGGGTGCCCTCGCTATCGTCAGAATCACCGCTGGAGCGACTGTATGTACAAACAATAAGTCAATACATTTATTTTCCATATCATTTATTTTTCCATATCATTTCACCGTTGAGGAAGGTAAAAAGCCAATTTAAAGTCTGTAAACATTCAAGGAGTCTGACGCAGATTTGTGGAAAAACTGCCCGACTATATTTGAGCGAATAACAGCAGCAACATTTTCAGTCTCCTCTGTACTGCAGGCCCGGTTATATAATATTTGGGGGATCCTCACTATAGTAAATTGACTGCAAGCTGAGAAGCACTAAAACGTGTTCTCTCTCTCCCTCTCTCTCCATCTCTCTCTCTCCCTCTCTCTCTCTCTCTCCCTCTCTCTCCATCTCTCTCTCTCCCCCTCTCCTTATCAATCTCCTCTCTCTCTCTCTCTCTCTCTCTCTCTCTCTCTCTCTCTCTCTCTCTCTCTCTCTCTCTCTGTCTCTCCCAGGTGCCTGGCAGAGACAGCTATACTGGGCACAGCTCGAGGTGGCACAGATGGCTGGCCCACAGATAGCAAACAGGCCAATCCAGAGAGATCAGTAGACACACCCCCTCACTCTTTTCCCCCCCCACACACACACCATCACCTCCAGTGCGGCCGCAGGCAGCAGGAGCAGCTTTTCCGCCCGTGAGCGCGACCTAAAGGTGGCACCGGAACCGGCCGCGAGCACACGGCCAGGACGCACAGCAGTCTGCCGACCCGACACGTGGGTCGCCCAGCCCGCGGGGAACGAAGCAAGGGGTCATAGGTCAGGGCGAGTGTGTGTCCTTGGGTGTAAAGGTCGGACCAGCCATTGTAAACTAATACACTCTATTCACTGTGTGCGTGCTAAGAAAATAATCTGGTGTTTCTACACAGCTCTGGCTCTGTAAAACGAGAACACGGCGGTGCAGACCGCACCACACAACACTATACCAGCCTGGGCGGAGCCTCTGAGGGAGCGCCCGCCGTATGAAGGGAGGGGTGTTTCTGTTGTGATCCAGTTCAAATATCAACAAGCTTCCTACAGAATCTCTGACTGCATCTTTAAGGCACACCGGAAACAGCGTGTGCATGTGTGTGTGTGTGTGTGTGTGCGTGTGTGTGTGTGTGTGTTGGAAGGGGGGGGAGGGGAGGGTGGGGGACATATCTAAGCACTAATGTGATCACCAGACACTTCGGCGAGCATTACGGTTCCATTAGGCTGCATCATCTCCTGTGGCGTGGATCGCAACGCCTGGCTAGGTCACGCCACATTACAGGCTTAATCACATGCAATCCAGTCATTTGGGGATCCAGAATTAAACACTGCCTCCCCCCTCAACCCCACCCTCTTCGCGGGCGTGTTTCTGAGCTGATGACCGGGCTGCTGGCCCTGTGACATCAAGGCTGATTCTATTAGCACACACACCATCTTGCTACATGGCCGTGAATGGGCTGCGGGGGCATTCCCAGACCTCTCTCTTGGTTGCCGGGCTGCGGTGCCGTGCTGGCAGTGCCTACAGCCCGCTGGTCGCAGTACGGTGCCAACAGCCTAGCTGAGGGAGCGGACAAGTGGAAACTGAATGAAAACCCTTTCTGATTATCCAGCAGAGACGCAATGTGTCCTCAAACCCCAGGAACAATGCTAGTGAGATGTGTCCTCAAAACCCCAGAACAATGCTAGTGAGATGTGTCCTCAAAACCCCAGGAACAATGCTGGTGAGATATGTCCTCAAAACCCCAGGAACAGTGCTAGTGAGATGTGTCCTCAAAACCCCAGGAACAATGCTAGTGAGATGTGTCCTCAAAACACCAGAACCATGTTAATGAGATGTGTCCTCAAACCCCCAGGAACAATGCTGGTGAGAAGTGTCCTCAAACCCCAGGAACAATGTTAGCAAAAGATAAATACTGTAGAAAATGGATGCAAACTGTAGGTACAGTAGGTGTACTGTTCCAGTGAACAGGAAATATGTACAGGGGTGTTAGCCACAGCACAGCACAGCACAACACAACACACAGACAGTCATGTGCATTTCTGTCTAGTGGGCGGGGTTTCGGAGATAGAAATTAAGTATTCCGAGTGTAATGTATCCTCTTTGTCTTTAGAAAATAATACAATTTCTCTTTCACTTTGCGATACTATCTGCTTCCTCATAGACAATGAGGCATGCAAAGACAGCAAAACATGATTATGCAAAGAGGATGCACCATTATGATGCTAGGGCTAACTGTGACGTTTAAATTAAATGTTTTATGGCGCAGCGGGAAAGACGTCAGAATATGTAGATATTCACATTTAATGGCCAACAAAGCACAGGAACACAGCTGCTATTTTTGCTGAATTACAAAACAATTGTTTAAAAAACGATTCAAATGCGATCTCCTCTGCAACATTAGTTTGTATATGTTGTCTACTAACCTTTTCATTTAAATACAGGGCAACATATTGGCCATGTGATGATGTGCAATAAACCAAAATCAATAAAATTGACCTTACTGAATACAAATCAATAAGGTCCCTGATCAATACATGTGAAGGTGTTCCATTAATGGCATTAGTCCCTCTTTACAGTATATTGGGCTTTATTGTGTGTAAAACATCACACACAATAAAGCACAATTAACTCATAAATCAACCACAAGCTCCAAATACAGGAATGTGCTTATAGCCCATGCCTATCCACTGAATTGTATCCCATATGAGCACCTATAGCATCTGTTTTACCACAGAAAATTAGTGGCACACCATAAGCAAACATAGGCCAATAGTAGGCCTATAGGTCTTGTCTTACAGAGTGATATAACATTAGCGGTGAGGCGAAACCGCCTAAGTAAACCAAAAGTATGCTCTTGTTCAAAAACCAGCACTAACACACAGTAGGCCTATGTGTTGCATAGACAGAGAAGACTGCAATTATGTTCATTCTCTATTTCTACCCTGTTACATGCATTCTTCTTTCCCCTGTACACGCAAGCGGTTGGACAGGCTTCTGATTACATCAAAACACGAAGTTAACATTGCAGACAGACACACTAATCTATCTGAGCCCACGGTGTAGCTTCAATGAAATAGAAGCTGGCACTCGTTTGATCTGTCCCGCCATAAATATACCTATTTTTGATAGTTTATTACATCGGGGGGCGTTCGTATTATTTACTTGGGCCTTGAGGTTCGTAGGGCAATAAATATTCGCTAGTCATTTCAGTGCGTAATTACGCGGCTCTGATCTTCAGCCTAATTAGCCTATTAAAGCCGCAGATTGGGCTAACCGGCCAGCATGCGGGTGATTTATAGTTGTCATTTGAATTGTATTCTTTCCTTACCGCTTGCATTCTTGCCACATATGAGGTGTTGATGCGGCTGCAGAACCCCCCAGATCTCCGGGTCGTTGCCGAGGACTCGCTCCAGAGACTCGGGCGTGAACTCGGGCACGCCGTTGTCCCTCTCCACGAGGGCGCCGCGCTGCGCTCGGGCCAGCACCTCGCGGAACAGGCTCTCCATGCACGCGGCCAGGTAGATCGCGGCGTGCTCGTGCACGCGGAGGGCCACGCGGCTGTCCACCATCCACCTGAAGAACTTGCCCACGGAGAACGCCAGGCCGCAGCGCGCAGACTTGCCGCGGCTGAACCTGTCTGCCGTGCTCATGTTGTAGAGGGACAGGGCGCCGAGGGCCGCCGCGAGGCAGTTCACCGACACGGTCCACGAGAACACCACCTTCACGGCGCTCTGGATCTCGTGCTTGGTGCACTTTGCGTAGCGGAGGCTTAGCCGCTGCGCCTCCCGCGCTACGCGCACCAGAGTCCGGCCGACGAGGACCGAGAGGCGCGCCACGATCTCCCGCGGGGGACGCGGGGTCCCCGCCGCCGCAGTCATCGCGCCGTTCTCCTCCTTGCGCAGCAGGGCGCACTCCACCTCGGCGAGGCTCCACGGCAGGTCCTCCAGCTCGGGCAACTTGGCGCACTGGCCCGAGCACTCCGGCACCTCCGTGTCCTCCGCCAGCACGGTGTTCACCGTGTCCAGGCTGTTATGTCTGCTGTGCATGGATTCCGTCAGATACCAGCAGTTGGCCCCATGCGACTGGGACAGATGCGCCTCGGAGCAACACAGGGACACGCTGGACGACCTGACCGAGTCTGCGGCTCCACCATAGCCCGAGTCAAGCGTGAGATCCTCCAGCGTCCTCAAGGCTGTCTTACCCTTGCCCGCCATAGCTGCACCACATACTGTTAGGTGTATATATGCCTGTTCACTTGACCACGGCGAACTCGTCGGGCGATGTACGTCGGGCGGTGTAGTTGTTTCCCCCCCCCCACGGGAACGGCGCGTTATCTCTCTGCTGAAGAAATGACGGGAGAAATCTTCCGTAGGAACTTTTTTTTCTTCGTAAAGTGGTGACGAGACGCGGCTGCGAAGGAGCTTCTCTTCTTGCCCACACAACTTCAGCTCTCTGTGAGCCACTGTTCAACTGCTGCAGCAGCAGGCGCAGAACGGCCGCGGAGGGGGGATGGGCCACGGTGGGAGCGAACCGAAATAAGCCAATCGCTATCTCCGCCAGATTTGACTGGCACGGTAACCAAAATGTACCTGCCTTAACTGGAGGTGGGTGTACTGTATATGCGGTAGTAAGGAGCTGGAAAAGCAGTTGTTCTAGGCCTGTCTTTATTTGGCCACTTTATTTACAAAACAAATCATGGTAATAAAAAATGCACAGCACGAATAATCTTTAGACTTTTATGTATTTTTGCTGTGCTGTGTTTGTTATGTTTGCTATTTTTTTAAATTGTTTTTTAAGAGAGAAACTGAACCGAGAGTGCGTGTCAACCACACACAACTATCCAATGATGGACGCCTACGCTACTCCATCTCAATACAGTCATCAGATGGACCTCTCCAATTTCAACCCTCTATGGAGAGGCTGTACATCTGTACATCTTGTATTTCATTTACATTTGTAGATCAGGCTTCCAGTAAAAACTCATATCATACTCAGATCAGTTTTTCGTTTTTATTTCACGGGTGTTTTTGTAGCCTACGTAACCTAAAACTGTATTTTGGGCCCACTGGGTTTGCAGATATTCTACATAAGATGTGTATATAGGGCCTATATACAGTATACCATAGAACAGTTGTAGGTTGACCTCTGTTTGTTACTAAGATGTCGTAATTAAGTGGGTATTTATATTATTTGGGTGACCCAACTACAAAAAATGTGCTTTTCCTAAAAGGTATAGATTATATAAACAAGGGCGTAGTTTAATTCATAATTTGGGGGCACACAATAAATTGGTTACAGGCAGCATCCAATTTTGTACGGGGACTCCTGACAGTACATCGTTTAAATAAAAAAACAAATTGTCTACATTATAAATACATTTTAGAATAAGATGATCTAAATCATGAGAATGGAACAGCATGAATAGCATATGATCAGTTATCATTTGTATAATTATGCTAAGGGTTTGTCTAGACCCAATATGATTAGCAGATGTAATGGAAGGGGGAAGGTTATTGGATGGGCACATGCAGGTATTCAAGAGAAGTCAACTTGCTCAAGGATACCAGTCTTTGGAGAGAGCCCTCTGATCGTTAAGTTGTGATGTAGACCGTGTGTTGCTTGGCATTAAAGCATTATGCTTTGCTAAGTTGTGTAAATAAACAAAAACACATGCGATTATTCACACAACCGGTTGTATTTACAATATATAGCCTCTAGCTATTCAACCAGTTCCCATCGTCATCTCAACGCACACTTGAAGGTTTGTTCCAGAAGGATGTTCCATCTTCACCGAGATGTGACAGCAAGCCTACAAAAAGAACTGCCAATCACAACTGAGACATACAAACACACACCCGCTCACAGACACACGCACACAAACAAATGTGGCCTACTTATTCAATCCACCTGCTGAGGCATTGCGAGCTATTGTGTTGGATGGTTGTGAACTTACCGTATAGGACAGTTGTCTATGTGACCCGCTGACGCAACACGTCATAGCACGGCATACAAGTGGAGGTGGTTAGCCTATATCTGACTGTGAGTGGAAACCCTGTAGACTACCCACTTGTTTTGGTTGCTTGGTAACTGAAACAGTGATGATGTTTTTGTAGTAAGCTTAACACCACATTCAAACCTTCTAATTAATAAGACTGAATACTACAGTATTGGACACACACAACAGGAATAGAATAACACATTTACATACACTTAAATGTCTTATTATTTAGCAGTAGACAATGCACTGTGTTAAATTATTCATTAAAACATTAACATTAAACATTAAATTGCTTTCAATTTCTTTGCCTATTGTAAAATCGTATGCCTGCCTGGCTGTCATCATGTAACGTGATAAGCTTGTGCGGTTGAAAAATGGTGCTATACTACCACTAAGTGGCAAAACGTTGGCACTGCAGCTATCACGCAAGACTGCAATTCTTGCTGTCTCTTTATGTAACGCTCTTTGTGTTGCGACGTCTACCAGATCACCACACATCAGGAAAATTATTTTTTGTATGTATTCAAGATGTTTCTTTGCTATTCCCATGATTGTTATTGAATCTTGATATTGTAGCCAGCCTTAAATCACATTGTGCCATTATGTCTCAATTAGTAACCGGCTAACTGGTATCAACTGCCAGTTGAGCTCTGGACCAGTTAATCTACACCAGTGTATCGCTGCCTGCTGTTAGGTTTCTAACAACCAAGGCAGCTCTGTGGAGAGAACTGACTGGCTTGATCATTTAAGGTATATAGTCAATAATTCTGGAGAAAACTTTATGATAACTTCAACTGTGCCAAAACCGTCTCCCTTAAATCCCATAGTCCTGCCTCAGAAGCTCCACCCCACACATTGGAAACACATTATAAAGCCTGGGATTTGTGTTGCCATGTGCGCACACAGAGCGGGCAGTTAGCAGACTGTGACGAGATATTCGCTGAATTTGACAAAAAGTGTATTAGCATACAATCGCTGACTACAACTTTAACTGACACAGCGGTCAGGGAACTCCGTTTTCTACCTTTTAACCCTGTAGAGCGGACCTTGTTTTTAAAATAAGAGTGGTGCTGTCAGGTTTTAGACCGCAACAAAAACTATTAAAATGCCCGTAAAATGCATGATTTAATATTTATATTTGAAGATTGAATTATAGTATATTTTGCTAATGTGATGTGTAATGTAACGTGTGTTAGTGCTGATAACATTATGTCTTTATTCTAACAGAATGTTGTTCGCTGTGTATGTGTTTGTGTTTGCTAAATACTGCAAATGCAAGTCAGCAAGTTCTATAATATGCTTGTATTTTGTATGCGATAATCATCCTGAACCAGGCTGGCCCCAGTAATGCCTATGTTCTGCTTAGTAGCCTATCTTCTGATATCTTAGTCTTCAAATTTCTCTAGGATGTTTGTCCATTGGTCAAATTATCTGACAGGATTCAACTCAACCCAAATTATACTGTGTTGCGTAGTAAAGGTGTGTCATGTTGTAAAGTGGGTCTGTTGGTAGTAAAGAGGGTGTGTCCTGTAGTAAAGTTGGTGTGTGTGTAATAAAGAGGGTGTGTCCTGTAGTAAAGTTGGTCTGTCCTGTAATAAAGTGGGTGTGTCGTGTAGTAAAGTGGGTGTGTCCTGTAGTAAAGTTGGTGTGTCAAATAAAGAGGGTGTGTCCTGTAATAAAGTGGGTGTGTCGTGTAGTAAAGAGAGTGTGTCATGTAGTGAAGAGGGTGTGTCATGTAGTAAAGTGGGTGTGTCGTGTAGTAAAGAGGGTGTGTCCTGTAGTAAAGTTTGTCTGTCCTGTAATAAAGAGGGTCTGTTGGTAGTAAAGAGGGTGTGTCCTGTAATAAAGAGGGTGTCATGTAGTAAAGTAGGTGTGTTGTGTAGTAAAGTGGGTGTGTCATAATGTAAAGTAGGTGTGTTTGTAGTAAAGTAAGTGTGTCCTGTTCCAAATTCACACCTGAAACCTTGTAACACGTATGAGTCACATGGCACTAGGGAGGGAAAATGGCTAATTGGGCCCAGTTTGGACATTTTCACTTAGGGGTGTACTTACTTTTGTTGCCAGCGGTT
>JAODOY010000016.1:1364362-1381769 GCA_025399855.1 Forbesichthys papilliferus | reverse complement strand
ATAGTTACTCTCCTGTGGATAGAGGGGCATAGTTACTCTCCTGTGGATAGAGGGGCATAGTTACTCTCCTGTGGATACAGGCGCATAGTTACTCTACTGTGGATACAGGCGCATAGTTACTCTACTGTGGATACAGGCGCATAGTTACTCTACTGTGGATACAGGCGCATAGTTACTCTCTCTCCTGTGGATACAGGCGCATAGTTACTCTCTCTCCTGTGGATACAGGCGCATAGTTACTCTCTAATTACGTCACTCTGAACATGGCTAATGCACGACCTCACATCGATTAAGTCTTCATTTTCTTTTTAACACGCACGCACACTAGGGCTGGGCGATTAAACCGGTATATCGGAATTTTTACAAAAGAGAAAATCGTTTTTTCGTTTATATCGATAGTTATATTATGCATTTATTCATGACTTTTTCGGTTTGATCGTCTCTCCCTCCATGCCTGCTCTTAGTGCGTTCAGAGTGTCAAAGGGGCGGAGACACCAGAGAAAGCTCACGTCAATTAATGTCACTAAAAATAAAATAATTCACATTTCCGTCAGGTTTCCTGTTTTTTTTCTATATGCCTGAAGATTTAGCCCACTTTATGGAAAAAAAAACAATATATATTATGTATCTGTATTCAACCTAAATATATATATATATATATATATCGGGATATTATTTTTGGTCCATATCGCCCAGCCCTAACGCACAGACACGCGCACTTTACACTTCAAGCTCCGACTGGGAACATCTTCTGTAGCCAGGATTGCAGGGCGAGCCAGGGTACTAACCTTTGCCCTTGTAAACCAGCATCCCACTGGGACCCCTGAAGTCAATGGTGTCGCTGAGTTTGAGGCTCTCCAAATACTGACTCATCTTCCCCCCCTCTGGGAATTTGGGATTAACGTCCTTAAAGTAAATCTGGGAGCCAAGGACAACAGGGGAGGGTTAGGGAAGAACAGCAGCTTGTTGTACATGAAGGGCTCTGCCAACGTCAGAAGCAGAGATACTGGAATAACAAGATAGACCATTGTAATGCGTTTAAATGGAATAAAAAATGGAACGCTTCTGGTGTCTTAAGTGGGCGTGTCACCAACAGCATTTAGCTGTGGAGGCTGATGTAGGCAACGCCCGGACAGATTAATCTACCATGCATGGCCTGAAACAAAGTCTTAAACAGATGCAGAAATACCGTTGTGGTCTCAGATTGATCGTAGGTACTATGGTGTTAATGTAATATACTCAAAATACCCATCAACGCCCCCAGAGAGGAATAATGGGCAATAGTATGGTTGTGGTCTGCATAGAGGGTGTAAAGACAGAATCCCTCCAGTATCTCAGCCCATACCTTCACCACCAGGTCCACACAGCCCTTGTCGTCATCGCTGGATACGGGTGTGTACGGACGTACCACCAGCTGTCCATTCACACGGGCAGACAGATAGATGTGTTGCCCTGGAAACACAGCATGTGACCCTCATCATTGGACGGCAGCCCCCTCAAACGCACAGGGCTTAGTCACAAATGTGAAGTCAGCGACCATATGCTAATACACCGTTTGTTAGCTAATTCGGCTAATAGCCCCCTCACAGTCGCTAGCTGTCTGTCTTTTTGAGCACCCTTATTGAGATTTGGATGTGTGTTTTTTTAAACATCAATGTAGTGGAAAAAGTATACATCTTATGACTTCTTTATCAAATTAACTTGTTTTTATACCACTATGCTTTAGATTACACTGTATTGGCACGAAATGGACAGCATGTGTCTTAACTACACACAAACACACCTTATAACCACACCAGGGCCTCTGCCTGACATGTGGCCTTGGGGACAGACAGCCGTTACTTGAACTGTGTAAACTCGTAAACAGAACTATACAACTTTCAAAACTAGCGGCAGAAGCTTATGTTACCCAAAAAGTAACTAATAGACACAGAGTCTAAAGAGATTTATGTTTTCTATAGTATATAAGGATGTGCATCCTGTTTGAATATGGCTTTTGTTCAAATGTATTGGTAAATAAAAAGCCTAATCCAATTATAAAAGATCCTAAATTGGCCGTCTGACATTTGCAACCTTTGACCAATATCTACTGTTCTATGCACAGTGGGCATACTCACACTTGGCCCAGTTGACTTGAATCGTGCCCGAGCATGATTGCCAGGCCAGGGGACGCTTACTCCAAAACAAGCACTTGGTTTCAGCACTATTATTTTGTCCACATAATCGTTCCACTGCAATACGTGCTGGACGTCCGACGAGCTAACACATTCACGGAGTGAACCACGTACCTTCAGATACTGAGCACAGTTTTTTCAGCTTTTGCCGACAATGTTCAGTGGTTACTTGATACTCACAAGTAAGTAGTGTGTTCTTGTGTGTTGTATCCAGTTGCTCCTGAATACTCTCGTCTACCCTAATAAACATTGCACTTCTGCCATAGACCAAGGTGTTCCCTTTGCCACCATGCTGTTTGCAATGAAACAATTTGTTGGGTCGATGACTTCCGTCCTCGGGCACGTTTGCGATCACACTGATGCGTACCGGGCCCAACCAAACCGTGCCCTGGCCCACCTCTTTCAAGTGGGCGTGCCGCGCCCGTGCACGGTACGCAGCGATCCCACTAGTCAAAAGAACCGCACTTTGGTACTCAAACGTGCTCGAGCACAGTTTGACTGGGCCAAGTGTGAGTACGCCTTAATACAGTAGGCTATCCTAATCTCTCATCACATGACTATACTGACCAATGGGGAGGCCCAGAACATGATCCACAGAAGGCAAGGCAAAGCGGAATCTCCTTGTGTCGTGACTGACAATCTGTGGAGGTAAAACAATGTATTAAATTAAACAAACACAAAATATGCATTAATAAATCAGACCAGTGATGATTAGTACGGATGCTGAAATGGCAGCTCTGCACACTGCAGACCAGTACTGATATAACGCTGTGTAGAAAACATTTGGCCTGTGGGCAGTTCAACTTATCCAAGTGATTGCTACATCTATCTGTGAATGCAAATATGAAAAGCGCTATGAAGAGACATAAGTATTATATTTACATATAGCCCTGGAGATGAGACACTCCTACACATAAACGCACGTGTTGCTTTGCTTGACTCAACTATGGTAGTGTAATGAACCATGCATGTTTACAGAACAACACGTCTTGGTGTGTTCTGATCCAACAGGCATCAAATAACGACACACTGCTGTTACCTGCTTATCGATGAGACGTAAGGCATACTTGATGCTGGGGTCTTGTAGGGTAATGGCAGGCTTCCTCTTCGAGAAGAACAACCTGAACACTAGGTTAATGATGCCGTCAACCCCGCCCCTGATCAGCTGGGATAAAGGGGAAAAGCCAAGGAGCATGAGTCACACCAATACAGTGCTGTGCCGAACGAAAATAGGCTAATTTTAGCTCAGGGTGGGCCTTATTCTGGGCGTTGTCCATTACATTACACGATAAAATCTCACGGGGAAAATGAGTCACGTTTTTCTGGCCAAAGCCCCAAAAGAACAACTTCGTTAGCATGTTAACCTGAGCTAAAAGCAGTCTGCGTACTTTATCTACAAATGCTATGATAGTCATACTCACGCCGATTATGTAGGAGAGCATCTTTGCTTTGTTCTCACTGCTGCAGTGTTGTTTGTAACGGAGAAGAGACCAGCAGCCAACTTTACAGCGAGGGGAGAGCTGTCAAAGTAGTCGTCACTCCGCAGCTCGACGCGCTTCACCGTGCTGGCTCCACATCCGCATTTCACAATAAAACGATCCTAGTTACTGAAGCCACAAAACGTTTTATATATAGTTTATTATATCTAACTGATATATAAACGTTCCTATATAGAAACGTTGTTCTTTATTGTTTATATATTACAGTATCGATCTATCCACATTTATTCCATAATCTATCCATGTTAATTTCATGCATTTATGAAATTAATGTGGATGTATTCTGTCATATGAACTGGATTCACGTAGGCAGGCCTGAACTTGACATCTATTGAACTAACATGCAATTCACATAGCACACTAAAACCATATTTCCTAGTTTATTGTAAAGGTGGACAGTTAATCCTCACTCTCAACGCCTTATAGGACGCTCTGGCACATGCAAACATACAGGCTACACAAAAGTAAAATACATAATTATTTTTAAATAATTTATTTAGAGACATAGATAAGTAGTACAAAGTACTACATTACAAAATAATGATCGACTTAACACCAGAAATTACTCGTTTTGTATCAATATACTTGAAGGTAATACATTTTGGACAAAATAGGTGCATTTTACTTTGAATCCTGTAGATGGTAGCAGAGGATTGCCCTACAACTGGTTCACTGAAACCACACAACAAAGCAAAATATGGTACAGTATCAATACTAATATTATTTATTATCTCTGGTTAGTTATAGCCTACTGGAGGTATTCAACGTTTTTCAATATGTAGTTTAAATAATCGACAAATTTATATATTTATATCATAAATTGTATTTATTTTTGATTTTCGTAAGAAAATACATTTGGGATTAAATAGGATAATTATGGGGACGCCCGCTGTACCTCTGAGGACACCTAGGGGTCCCGGACCCCCTGTTGAAGACCTCTGCCTGATACCATTCATAACATAATACTCTTAATAAAATGTAGGTAACCCTAATACTGACAGTAATACAAATAAATATTTACTTAGAACTATGGCTGTCAGAGGTTATTCAAATTTAATGTTATTAACTGCATGCTTTTTCATATTTAATTCCGATGAATAAATATATATGCACCAAGTGTTATATTTTTATATAATGCAAATGTTTGAATTTGCGTCTGACAGCCTACTTGAAACACATAATATACATCTTTGGAAGAAATTATGAGACTATATAAATATATATAATATATAAAAATTCATGCATCATTTTTAATCTATATACAAAATAATAGTGTATACATTGTAAAACCAGAGAAATTGCTGCAGTGGTCTAAATTTTTTCAAGAGCTGTATCTAAATATATTTAAATGTATGCCTGACTAAATTATTTAACCTTTAGTGAATGTAGGCTGAATTTAATTAACAGACAGCATAACATAAGGTCTGTATCAACAGGAAATAAAACATTTTTATTGATCATTTGTGTATATATGAAGTTATATAACAACAGTCAGAAAAACTCCACAGAGTGAATCACTACACAAAGTGAAACATAACTGTAAAACACCTCATCAAAAATGAAGGTATACACAGCAAATATAACCGTCAGCAGCTCGCCTGGAGATCACGGGCAATATGGCAGGAGAGAAAACACCTCGAACAGCTCTACAAGTTTACAGAGAAAAAAGTTCCACACACAAAATACTCAAGCAGGCAGCTGATACACAAAGGCAACTAGGATCTCTCTACAGCATCAGATTATAATACTTTACACAGCTTTGTATTGAAAAGGTTAGTGTGGCTTTTCGTTGGTATCATGTTTGAGAGAATCTTAAGTTTGTTGACAACAGAGAGTTTGAAAAGGTATATTACAAGGTGGTGGTTTGGGATTGATTATGCTTTGGTAGGAAATCGTAATAAGAGGAGCATTACATTGCAGTGTAATGGCTTTGTCTTGTGTAATCCCACGCGCCTTCGATAACTATTGAGTTCTGCAATGCTGCCTATTACTGAGTTCCCTGATGTACTAGTAGGCTACATGTGTCAAAGTCAGAAATCTGCAGATTTTCAGTGGTAATCTTTTAATTTCATTATCATTATAATAATGGGTATTGTGTTTACTGTACAGTGTCTATAAAATGTACCCAGTTTCATCTGAAACTGTGCTGTTATTTGCACTCTGTAACAGAAAGAGAATCTATTTCTGAGGTTTTTAATCAAGGGGAGGTGTAAAGCTGTGATTAAAGTATATTCAATCCTTTTGGAATGTCAATAAACACAGGACCTACCCAATAAGACTGATGGAATAAAGGCATAATAGAGAAAAACTAACATCAACAGAAAGTGAAACGTACAGTACACCTAGTCTCACAGTTAAAATAATCCACACCAACACACAGTCCAAACTGTACATTCAGAGATTTCATCTCAATTATAAAAGTGTATTCAATAGGGCTGTAAACAAACAAATGTTGGATGAAAATTACAATATCAGCATGATAAGATACTGGTTATGTTGTCAATAGGTAAGAGTGACATGTGCGACAGACTAATTATATTAATCTCATTTTATACTTAATCTAGAATAGATATACATCTTTGACACAATTATGTAAATATATACATGGCATTTTGAGGGGTAGGGACATATTTAAATGTGCCTAGTTTGGTATTTTTCCTAACACTCCCTGAAACATCTGATGCTGGAGCTGTATGCAAGGGGAACATTGAAACTGGGGGTAGGAGGAAAATAACCCTAAAACAGAGGTCAAAGGGCGTCAAACTCAACCTAAGAATAATCTACATGTGCTGTGTCCTAACCATTTTTCTTGCGATGTATATATCTCTCTCTTTCTCTATCAGAATCCTTGTTCCGATTTAGCCTTTTTCGGGCAACACCACCCACGTAACACTATGGAATGAACATATAAGTATTGCACAGTGCTCAACAAAAGCTGCGTGAAGCTCTCGCTCTCGACAATAAACGTTGCACATCGTTGCGTGTCTAATAACCCACCACGCGACGACCCCCTTCCCCAGAACCAACACACAGCACAGGGTCGTCGGTGCCACCCTGTACTCTCCACATGAAGAAGGGGATGGCTTCAACGCTACAACATCACTACGGAACAAATTGGTTGGCTGCCTACAGTACTGATAAGTCTACATCTCTAAGCACACACGACAGTCACAGTGATAACACGAAGCAGTCCTCAAGAGACCCTATGGAATGACACGTAGCTTTTTTTTTCATAATAGTGCTATCAACTACACAATAACATTGAAAACATTTAGAAAGTCCTCCCGAAGCTAGCATGGAGTATATGCAAGAGGTTCCTCCAAGGTAAGAGACTTCATGGTTGTCATGGACTGAAACGTATTCCTCTTCTAATTGGACCCGTAGTAAAGGACACGATGCAGACCATTAACTTGTACGGTTGGTTTCTATTTCAAGGGTGCGAGTGATGGAGCGGCTGATGGCCGCAAGACGAAGCATCATCCTCATGCGATAATAAGCCAATAAGGGTCTTGTCAGAGTTACAGTAGCAGGCAGGCAGGCAGGCAGAACACCGGGGAAGGACGCCAGCCTGCCACCACAGTCCCCAAACGGTGTAAGAAAGTCAACAAGCGATCGTCGGTTCAGAGACATCCAGTGCAAAAACAGTATAACCACATAAAAGACTGGCAGTAAAACATGGCTAACTATGTCACTGTGAAGGCAACTCAAAGTAATTGTTCCCAATAAACCAAAGCTACGACTAGCTAGAGGGAGTTTCCGTGGAGAGACTTAAGTCACTTCCCTGAAAAATGGCAGTGTTCAGAAACTTAACCAAGTTCTCGTCAATATCGTCAAATATTGACCTGGCAATTCACTCCAAAAGATCAATCACTATTTTTGATTTATTCCCTTCTGATTGAAGGCAAGGGGATTGTATCAGACGAGACAGTCCCTAGTATCAAGCTAATCTCTCCCAACCCGAGCCTTTATTATTAAATAGTGTTAAAAAAATCATGCAGTTTACTAAAAATAGTCAAGACGTTGAGTTGTTCTAAAAAATAGTCTTCTTAATCTTAAAACGCGAGTCAGAACTCTTTTGCTCCCTTTGCGGAGCCTGGGACGTCCAGCAACAACGCTAAATTCCCAACAACAACAACAAGGCTTTTGAAAGTAAGCAGTCGACACAACCTTGTTACACAAGCTTAAGGACACAATGGCACCTGCTCAGTGTGTCTGAGGGGTCAACGTAGGGTCGTAGGCTACCGGGCCTTCTGATTTATTTTATAAAGGCTCCACTGTAGGCTACGTTAATGGGAGGCCTTTAACAGAAGAATGACTTCGCTCAGAGGAAAGAGAAAATTAACAAACAAAACGCTAACCGGCCCGCATCGAGTTTCTCACATCGGTGTGTGCACCGAGCTAACCATAGGCCTATAGGTTCCTCTGATTGAAAAATAAGTATAAAACGTTACAAGAAATCATGTGCTTGTATAATTTTCCAGCAGCATAATTTTCCCCACAGAACCATAGTAGTTAATGGCCTTGTATTTTTGAGTTGAAATGTGTGTTATTGTTCTATTTTCTAGAATGCACCTTGTGGTCAGATGTGGTCCTTTACAGTAAGAGTTGATTTCGCAGATAACAATGATTCCCTTTTTTTCTGGAATGCAATAAGGTAGAATTTTAAAATCCTGGGATATACAGTATATATAATATTGGCTTTCCTCTATATCTGCATTTACATCATTTAAAATAGAACATCTTATTAAAAACATCAAGATATACACAGATTAGGAAACAGGTAACAACATACAAACACATAAACTAGAAATTATTTTGTCTGCATACTGATATATACAACTGTGGTACCATAAATTCTGTCAGTCATGCGCTATCTATACAGATCATATTGCTTAAAAGAAGGGGGGGAATTTGGTTGGGGTTGTGGGTACGGGACAATGTTAATCAATGACTCGGTGGGGTTCAAATACAGGGAAGATTAAAAGTGCAGTAGGCAACTGGAGAATTGAGCAAGAATGAGAAACCTAAATGAAACAATAAATCAGTAAGTGACACGCCCACTTTTTACCCGCCCCCCCCCCTTCTCCGGTTGGAAGGGCAGGGAACAGCTCCTTGCATCTGATTGGTTGACTCCGGGGTGGCCAGAGTCGCTGGCGGGCGGGGAAAGGGGTGGTGGGGGGTGAAGGGGGGGGTATAACGGACGGACTTGCTTTTGATTGGACCGACAGCTGAGACGAGGGGCGGAGCCAACGGCATTAACGCAGTCGGACGACCAGATACAGTGTGTGTGTGTGCCGACTGCACCTTTAAATAACGGCCGTCGGGGCGGGGGTTGGGGGACGCAGACAGGATGAGGTCATAACAAGACGCACACACACACACACACACACACACACACACACGAGCAGCAGGAGACGGGACTGTGGTTATAAAATAGCGCCAATAAGACACGCATTATGAAGAGGGCTGAGATAGATGGACCCATGTATCACTGAGGTATTTACACATACTGGCTAAAGAGGACTAGAGCGACGCGAGAGGTGGGGGTGGGAGCGGGGGGGCCCTGCCTATTTCTTGGTGGACAGCTGGGTGTCCACCTCCTCCTCCGCCTTCAGCACGTGCCACTGGGCGATGGGTCTCCGCGGGTTGGCCAGCATGTCGGACCAGTGGCGCAGCTCCGTGCCCGAGCTGTTGAGGCCCACGAACACCTTGCCGATGGCGTCGTTCTTGCCGATCTTGTCGTAGTCCAGGACGGTCACGACGATCTGCACCTTCTGCCAGGGCAAAGGAGAGAGAAGATAGGAGAGCGGAGCGAGGAGATAGGAGATAGGAGATTGCTTGTGAAAGCTTAAAGGCAGACTAGGCCAGACTGACACTAATGAACATGCAACAGATGTGAAGCGAAACAGGAATCTAATTTGCTGCCTAACACTCTGACCAGGGAGTCCAAAACGATGACAGATAACGGGCGCTTGATGTACAGATCTATAGCTGATATGTTCTTTATAATTAATAGTAATGTCATTAGCATTGTAGGTATTAATTCACTATTGGTTAATACAATGTAGTAGGCCATTGCAGAGCGATGATCAGAGCCACAGAGGGCCTTCGTTTACCCAAGGAGGAGTTGCTGGACCTCCGGTGAATTAGCACACAAAGTCTCCTGATTAACTTTGGATCCGCTGGCGTGGGGAGACACAGCCCCTGTTCTAGAGGAGCGTGCCTAACGCGCCATGTAATGGAAGAGCGAACAAGCCGCGCGAGTGGACGACCGGCGTGGGGGGTTAGGCGCTTTATAAAGGGCCAGTCCACCGTCAGATTGCTCATGGCCACCGGAACATTTGATTCAATCCGTCTGTTCTCATTGAGCCGTACTACCGTAGCAGTACCTACTGTCCTATGAATAACATATATAACAGAATTATAATTATATCATTATAATATTTGCAATAATAATTCATCAAGTTATATTTATCCAAATATATATAAATATACCTAATATACATATTAATGTACACATTGTTAACCATTTAATTATCCATGAATGTAGGGATACAGTATAGTCCCCCCAACCTGACTTTGGGACACACACGACCAAGGCTGGGATAGTGTTGCGTGGTGCGGTCTGCTCTGTAAGAGGGTTTGTATTCCCTCTTACAGAGCCTGGGCTGTGCAGGATTACCGGATTTGTTTTGTTTTTCAGCGTGGACACCCAATGGGACAGCAATGAGGAGATATTGGCTGAATGTGTGTGTGTAAATTGCATTAGCCTACAATCACTACAGACACTACCTTTAACTGTCACTAGGACACACAAGGCCCATCCAGCTGACGGAGCTGTGGACCAGGACCTCCGCTTGACAATAACTAAGATCATCATGTCCTTATTGGTACAGCTGCAGTTCTGTTCAGTCTGTTAATTGTGGTTATTATACTGTGCACTGAAGCCAGATTGCAGGGGTTTTATTCTGCACACTGACTTAAATAAGAATGACAGAAATGATCATATTTATTATAGCAACTTGTAAAAAAAGAGAGAGAGAGATGTCATTCTAACATACCTCCGCTGTTAGAACGCTCAGAAATGTAACCAATGGGATGTTATACAGTAATACCTACGTATTATAACTAACTATAATATATCTACAGTACAGTTGTCAATGGAACTGGAATAAATACTTCAATACATTATAATATATATACAAGATTAAAGGGATTTCTTTAGGAAAACAATATCAAGAGTTAAACATTTAAAGGTTAAAAGTTCTCATTAATCTCTTCAGAAAACATATTCCTCTTTAACAAGTAGTTGCATTGCGTTATCATCAGCCATGCCTCATACGGACGTCATTTGGAAGTGATTTGGATAAAGACGTTTAATCTAAATCCCAGAGAGACAACCCCAGGACATTCCAGCTGTTTCCAAGTGCTTTATCAATTGTAGGCAATTACTGCTGCGGCTCGAATGATGATACTGCTCATTGATGTTCCCCTCAGGCAAAGATCTTAATTATACTTTAACATGTATTTTTCTGCAAGAAACACTCATATTTATACTCTGCATAGGTGGTACAATAGAGTTTAACATGGCATAATTAATAATGATTATTTTTAGAGGCTATATTTGAAATATATATATAAATATATATATTAAGTATGAAGAGTGTGTTGCATCTTCCAAGACTGCACAGGGTACAGTAAATGCATAGAACTACCAGGCAGATACACCAGATCCCTCTCTGCCTCTTCAACAAGCCTGTCTGTGATTCATTAGCTAGAGGAGCTAATTCAGTCGTGATGTGGTGCTTTTGGACGCCCGTGTCTCAATACCAAGACTCACCCCCCCTCTCTCTCTTCTCTCTAGCTCTCTCTCTCTACTCTAACTCTCTCTCTTCTCTACCTCTCTCTCTATCACTTAGAAGGCTGTGTAGCCTATACAGCGCCAGCGGAGGAGAGAAAATGAATACCGTTCCAAACCCCCTTACAGTACGTGTATGGTCTGCATCAGCTTCTTTACACGTTGCAGTGCACCATTTTGTTTTCTGAGCTGTGTGTGTGTGTGTGAAATCCATGATTCATACTGTAAATTATTTATATAGTTATTAGTTAGAATCTAGCCTCAGCCTCTTCTGTCCAATAGCACCACGCCACAGACAATAAAGGACTCTGTGCTGAACGCTTTAAGTCAGACTTTGTCATTCAGTTATATAGTTATATAAATCTCTTCTCAAGTAGGCGGGACTCAGCCAAGTCCCAGACTTTACGTAGGTAAAGGCTGGCTCTGCGAGACTACTAGAATCTAATCATCCACACTCCAGAGCACACTACTGCCCCCTAGTGACGCAGATGCAGCAGCACCCCCATACAAAAGAGCCAATTATCTGCTTTATAACGGCTGAACGGATAACCAATTTGACTGCTGAAGTGAGCACTACATTGAGGTTTTACGACAGTTTCAACTTGTGGCAGACTGACTGACCATCATGGAAGAGATGGATACGGCACTAGAATTATTAATAGAATTAATGTCTAAAAAGAGACGTGGTTTTGTACAATTCATTAATAAGAGACCATGTAAAAAGCCTATAAGCACTTTGTTTAAGGTAAATGTAAACTGGCTGCCTTTATACAACACTTTCCAAACTTTCTGCCAAATCAAAGTGCTGTACAGCATAGCCTCACATGCATGGTGTCAGCCATGCAAGGTGCCACCTGACCACCAGGGGGAGCAGTTAGGGTTAGGTGCCCTGCTCAAGTCACCTGACCTCACCTCATCGCCTGTCAGAGACGCTATAGAGGAGACAGGCCACTTGTGTCATTTTGAATGGAGCTCTGTGGGAGAATTTGGAAACGGCAAATTTGGCAGTTGGAAGGAAAAGAGCCAATGATCTGCTTTGTAACTGCCGAGCATGAACCTACTTAACCAACCGTGTGGTTGCACTGATGCCAGCCAACTGGGGAAAACTGCCTTTTCAACCTTATTTTTAGAGGAGAGTCAGCAAATGTGTAAGGTGTTTTTTTAGATCAGATTTGAATTATGATTGTATACATGCAGTTTTTATGTCCCGGTGACCATTAATTTATATATGACTCTCTCTCCATTCATTTAAAAAAAGTCTTGCTAAATATCTAGCCGGGGCGTTTCAAAGATGGCTGCTGAGTGGCGAGGCTTGCCTTTAAGGACTCCACTGCCCCCTGTCACGGGGTCACGGGGTCATTCTCCACCTGCCTACCTGGATTTGTTCGAATGGCACTTCGAAGCTGAAGGACTCGTTGTAGTACGGGTTCAGCGTGTTCTTCTTTATCGTCGTCTTCTTCTTCTTCAGCCTCTTGCCGTTCTGCATCAGGTGAATCTTCACATAGGGGTCTGCAGGGGGCGACAGGGAGCCACGGAACAACATCAGACCTCCATGCATGCTAGCACCAGAGAGACCAGGGTAACAGAGAAGGTGCAACGGACGGCCCTACATACGACCCAGCGTTCCATGCAAGTCACTGGAGATGTGTACGGATTTCACCATAACATTACACGTTTACATTTCACCATAACATGTTTACATTGAACCATAACATGTTTACATTTCACCCTAACATTACATGTTTACACTTCACCCTAACATTACATGTTTACATTACATCCTTACAATACATGTTTACATTTCACCATAACATGTTTACATTTAACCATAACATTACATGTTTACATTTCACACTAACATTACATGTTTACATTACATCCTTACAATACATGTTTACATTTCACCATAACATTACATGTTTACGTTTAACCATAACATGTTTACATTACATCCTTACAATATATGTTTACATTTCACCATAACATTACATGTTTACATTTCACCATAACATGTTTACATTACATCCTTACAATACATGTTTACATTTCACCCTAACATTACATGTTTACGTTTAACCATAACGTTACATGTTTACATTACATCCTTACAATACATGTTTACATTTCACCATAACATGTTTACATTACATCCTTACAATAAATGTTTACATTTCACAAAAACATTACAGATTTACATTTCACCATAACATGTTTACAACCGCTCCATGTAAGTTAGCAAACACACACACACGCATACACACATAAGCAAACGCACACACATACACACACACACCCCCAAGCACACACACACACACAGTCAAAATGTCGCTGATGTCCTGGGCAGTGTCCCCCTTCCTCTCTAACCCATGATTCAGGTCACAACCCCTTCCAGAGCCTTCCATCCAGCGTGCGTTCCCTCCATGCACATCGCTGCCTTCACTACTCAAGGGCTTCATTTTCATTTGCCCAACACGTTGTCCTCATGCCTAGAGGCCAACTGAGGTTACCCCCTTCTTCCCCCAGTAATCAGACAGAGCGTTTGACAACCCCCAGCCCAGCCCTCAAGATTCTCCGTTCGGCTATTAGCAATCAGGACACTGTTTGTGCCCGCCGGATGATAATCACAACGGCGAAGAATGCACAAATACAGAGCGCCACTCGTCCTTTCAGCCCGCAACACACAGGCTGCAGCGCCCCCCGAAGGGCGCTGCTGTGACTGTTGAAATAAATATACAAATTTCTGTGAATTTCACCTCCACTAATATTTTATATGGGATGATTTAAACGAATGACAGAAATAAAAAAAGAGACAGACAGACAGACAGATAGATAGATAGATAGAAGTCACACTTCAGCACCGTCATCTGACAAGGTTGTGGACCACACACACACGCACACACATGCAAGCGTGGCCGTGACAACAAAGGAGATGAAGGAGCTTCTATTACAGAGGGAGCATGACGTCACACTCTGCTCAGGACCTCTTAATCCACTTACATCTTTACAATGATTATATTGGGTAACTAGGTTACCAATATGGTTCCCATCTCAAAGCCTACGCCCACTGAAAGCGTAGTTCGGCGGCTAGGCAAGGAATGCACCTTCAATAACATTCGAAAACAGAGTAGCGAACAAATCTGCAGATAATATTCAATAGATGTTTATAGCTTGACGCTCAAGAAATAGAAGCATGTTCTAAATCCTGGTGTCCACACATGTCTGACACCCCTAGCGAGTGTTGGCCTTAAAACCCTGCAAGACCCAAGGAGATAAATATACAACCTCACTTAGCTCTCCAAAATACACATTTACAAATGTTTCTTTAAAAGAAAACACACATTTACTATCAATGGAAGACAATATAAGATATTGGCTATGTAAATGTAGTCTTGAAAATAAAAATAAAAATGTGCAAATGTGGTTTTTGGAGGGCTTGGTGATGTTTTCTTTGGTCTAAAATGGGTCTTCCAGGGTTAAAGGCAGGGTCCGTCATTCTCAAATCAAAACAAACTCCCTCAGAATCTCCGACCGCCTGACCCCCCTCCCCCCACACGCACACACACACAAATTGAAAGGCAATGCAAAGCTAAGCGCATTGTTGTTGTGAGCGGTGTTCGCCACATTGTTTACCTTCCTCTTTACAGAGCCAGGGCTGTGGAGAAATAAAATACCATTTTTTCAGCACGCACAGAGAACGGTGAGCTAGCCAAATGCCAACATTTGACATTTGACAGTATATTAGCTTACAATTAGCTTGCGATAGCTGGCTATACATTTTGAGGCAAAGACGAGCAAAATGCAACTAATAACCCCATGTATCCAAAACACGTCTGACCGGTGCGGCCAACTGGAGCGGCTAACAGCGTCCGTGCGGATCTACCGTACCCCTGGATCAATGCCCGAGCTGTTGGACACACCACTTGCACTGCTAATCTAGACTTATCTGCAGATCCCAGCTGCACCACGCCACTATTAGGCTTATGAGTAGACGTGTGTGTGTGTGTGTGGCACAGAGAGACATTTAAATGGGAGAACATCTGTGTGATTCCTGGACACAGCAAATATTGGAGAGGCTTAGCTGCCTTAATCTGGTATCCAATTTAGGGGAATAACAGCCAAATGCAGGGTGGCACAGCCCGACCCAACAAACTGGGATGGGTCCATGGAGAGAGAGAGAGTGACGGAGAGAGAGAGAGAGAGAGGGAGTTTGCATTTTTAACAACACATTTATCATCGATAATGTGTTTAATATTTAACATCGATTTACAAAATGCACCACAAAAAGTAAATCAAGTGATTCCTCCCGAAAATATGTCACATGACACAAATGAACCAACACATTTTCACAAGAGAGAGAGAGAGAGAGAGAGAGAGAAACCTATAATGAGTGGGCATCCCTAACAGTGGCTAGAGTGTGTGTGTGTGTGTGTATGCAGGATCTACAGTGGATGTTTACAGGCTGTACACTCTTAGAAATAAAGGTCAGGGAATGTACCTAAAATGGTATAATCCCTCTTTCTTATTAGGGTGCATATGAATATGTATGGCACACACATGCACACAGCCAGACACACACACACACACACACACACACTCAAACAACCACTAGTGTGGATGCTAGACAGTCTTCTGTGAAGCCTCCCCGCACACAATCGCATCTCCAGCGCTGTTATGAGAGGCCGTATCTGCCTCCCATGTGGCCACACACACACACACACAGCAGAGACAAAGATAACCCCGTACCATGACAAGAGGATGCAAAGACAGAACAAGTAGAAGAAGAAGAAGAAGAGGCCCGTGGCGCCACATTGCCAGATAGCCCTTATCTCCGCGGCCGGCAAATGAGGCGCAGGCGTTATTGGCTTTTCTGGAGGCAGGCCTCCTGACTCATATCCGGCCCATTTCTCCGTCTAGTCCCGGACCAACGCAATATCAGACGCTTTTATGTCTCCTCCACGCATACTGTGTGTGTGTGTGTGTGTGCACATGTTTCTGTACGTGTGTGTGTCTGTGCGTGTATGTACATGTGTGTATGTCTGTGTGTGTGTGTGTGTGTGTCTGTCTGTGCGTGTGTGTGTGCGTCTGTGCCAGTAAACCTTGTGTGGTGCCAATCAGCGTCGTGCTGTTAGCTACGGGCGTTTGTTAGGTGTGGCAAAGGAGACTTGAAAACAACTTGGAAAAAACAAAGGTGGGTCGTACAGAGGTTATCGTAGATGATGCAATATAGCATCAGTTGTATTAGAATGCATTAGAAGAGCAAAGGCTTTCCTCCATGGATAATATGTTTTTATGTTTGCTCTTCCTCACTGGTCCGTCCAATCACCTGCCAAGTATATTTTTTCAAAGCGCCTGCCCTTTATAAACAGTTTTAATGGACAGCTCCCCAGATGGATGTGTCTAACAGACGGATGGATGTGTAGAACAGCCTCAATTGAAAAAGCCTTTGTTGACCACGTAGAAAACAATCGGGCTAATGAGCTAGACATTTCGATTTCCACTGGCACTCTGTATCACTTAACACATTCTGATTGGCTGAGATACAGGTAGGAAGTCCAATCTTATGTAAGGACGTTTGATTGAAATGTATTCGCAACGCCTCTTCGAGGGTTTCCAGACTGATGAGTCGCTGTGAAGTCAAACTGCCGCTGGCGAGATCAGAATGGTCCCGTGAGGCTACCCTTCACCCCGCCCTACGACCAGGGGCGGAGCCAATGGGGGGGCATGGAGTGTCATGTGCCCCCCCTATTTTAATTGAATGATCAGTTTAAAAAGAATTACAGCATTTAAGTGACCCCCCGGTTTCTTCTTGCCCCTTCTGTGCCCCTCCCCTGAAAATATTCTGGTTCCGCCCCTGCCTCCCGGATCTAAACCCGAGC
>JAODOY010000016.1:1343723-1356993 GCA_025399855.1 Forbesichthys papilliferus | reverse complement strand
TTCAGTTACCTGTGAGTAGTACTTCCTGGGTTTGGCAAAAGGGTGTGTCCATGAATGGGATGGGCTTATGTACATCAAGGGAGTAATTGGGATATACCATTTCCTTAGTTTCCCAGGGGAGCTCATTCTTTTAACATTGTTCTATTAATTGAATCTATAGGTATTCAATAGTGGAGATTATGAATAAAATAGACAAACAATCTACCTTAGGTTTGTGTCTGAAATGTTAGGAAGAAAATATACAAATATCTGTATTGTGTATCTACAATTATGTGTCGACGCCCGTAATGGATGTTGGTCTGCTCAGACCTCTATATAAGTCTCCCTGTTTGTCTTCGGAAGGGAGAGTGATTCTGAAGGTGGTGCGACCAGGGTGACCATGCTGAGAGGATGATGGCCTGCTGTTTAACCTCACAGGGAGGCTATGACCTGTATTTTACATTTATCATATTTTTCTACACTGCTGGTTTTATTAGTACCTGTAAACCATCTGGGTAATAAACACCTATTGTCTATTTGTCTCTGGTGCCTTACTGACCTGGTCCGTAACAGTTCTGAAGCACAGAGAGAGAAACTCAGAGTGAAACTGCAAGAACCAGCATTAAACCCCTGTGATAAGGCAAAAACTCACATCAATAATATTACTAAAACAGCTTTTTATCATCATAAGAACATTGCCAGAGTACGACCTTTGACGACTCCATGATTGATTATTGTAATGATTTGCTTTCTGCTCTCATAACAAAGAAAACATCTCAACTGCATCTGCTTTAAAACGCAGCTGCACGTCTGCTGACTAAGACCAGAAAGAGAGCCCACATTACACCCATTTTAACATCTCTGCATTGGCTACCTGTCTGCTTCAGAATCGATTTTAAGATTATTTGACTGGTGTATTGACCTCTCCAGGAACCACCACCTTATCGTGGTGGAGAGGTTTGTGTGTCCCTATGATCGTGAGAGCTGTGTTGTCTGGAGCCTTGTGCTTCTGGTAGGGTCTCCCAAGGCAAAGTGGTCTCAGGGAAGGGGCCAGACAAAGAATGGTTCAGAAGACCCCTATGCAAGATCATTTAAGAGGAGAGGTTACCCTGCCCGGAGGAAGCCTGCAGCCCCCGTCTGGAGCCAGGCCCAGAGGGAGGGCTTGTTGGCGAGCCCCTGGTGGCTGGGTTTGCCACAGAGCCCAGCCGGGCACAGCCCAAAGAAGCAACGTGGCATCATCATGCTCTTCAAGCAGCAAAATAGCCAAATATAATAAAACACAAACTGTAAGGGTTGATCTGGTAACGGTATATGCTCATGTTGAATGTGGTTGAACTAACAATGCTAAGAAAACCATATTTCATCTAATGGAATGATTAAATATTTGAAGTAAAAATGTAATTATTATTGCATTAACAGGAAAAAGAAATGGGTTTATAAGGACATGTTGCATATGGGGCCTGGTCAGAAGCTAATGCTAGGGATGGCAGTGTGCCGCTGAAGCTTCGATACGTGCTTCGAAACCCTGCACTACAATGCTATAGAACCACTGCTTCAAAGCTTGCTTTAATGCAAACAAAATCACGTGACATATGACGTCTGAAACAGCAACTGCTTCCTTGCCTGAAATAATCATCTGACTGGTTTGCGGTCCAATCAGGTGATTCACTGGAATTGCGAGAGCTGAGTTAAGACGTGCTCCACACGTCTCGATTCTGACAGGTGATAGATTGAGACAGTTCTGAGATTGAGCGCCTTAACTCTTTATAACCACTCTAAACATGCACGATTTGTGGAGTTGTCGTAGTAGGTCCGTTATTGCTGTCGAGTTGTTGGTATTGCGTTTGTACTGGATCATTATGCAACCAGCCTGGAAGAGAGGTCGTTCTGAGATGTGGGAACATTTCAATCTGGTCGCTCCTGATAAGGTGGCTGTTCTGGCTGTTTAATATGTAAAGTAGGAAAAGTAAAGTGTATACAACAGTAACTGTCAGCACAGTAGCCTATAGCTATGGTCAATATTAAGTATCATAACAGTAAGCAAGTGTTTTCCAAGTGTGGAGAAGTTGTGAGCAAAAAACAAAACCCGCTCAATACAAAAACTGTTGAACAAATAATGTACCTCAATACAAATATTTGAGTGTATATCACCCCTGCCATAGTTACACAAGCACACCCAACCTGTGCCATATTTTCCCAGCACTCTCTCCTCAAAAACACAATACATACATTTATCCACTTTTATTTGTAAATAGAACATGATGCTCAGTCTTAGTGTGCATCAAAGAGTTTTCAAAGCAAAGAAAGTTAAAAATCCAAGGGTGATCTTAGCAAAGATGCTTCAGAACTATAGTTTCGCAAGGAGAGCTCACTGTAACTGAAGCTTTGAGTAATGAACCCATTTTCGAAACAACTGGCTCAAGTGGTTCAGTGCTTCACAAAAGCTTAATTTGGCCATCACTAACTGGCAGGTACTGGGTATATACAGTATGTTCACAATATTACATGTAGGCTATATAACACATAGGCAAAAAGTTGTGCAATCTGCCTAAACACTCCAAAGCAACTAAATACACAGCAGCACACCAGAATACCCAAACGTTTGCCTTCAGCACTTATATACCCAAGGTACACACACCTTGCATATATCCAGTATGCATTGTTGTGGTGTATCCACATTGTGTGTGGGAGTGATGAGCGATGCATATGCTTGTATACTCATCTGCTTGTATGCTCTTCCACACCCACACACAACAGAGCACCCCCCCCCCCTTCCCTGCCCCCAGCAACTCTTGAAAACCTACGAACAAAAATGCAATGAGTGCATTTTATAAAGAGAAGGACAAAATTATACTACGTTATGAATCACTTTTAAAATGCAGCACTTTGTAAGCCACCGAGACCCCCCGAACCCCTACAATGGGCCTCAACGTGAGATAAACAACTGTACAATTCTTCAAGCTTGTCGGTATTCCAGTGTCCACCCCTCCCTGAGCTAGCAGGGACAAACTAGCATAAAGAAGGGGTGACGCAGGACTTCTGTCAGGGGGTGGGGGGGGGGGACTGACCCACCACACACTCTCCCTTTAACGGCATAGAAGCTCTGCCCCACACATCGTAAATGTATTGCAAAGGCTAGCATTTAGTTGTTGTGTGCGGCCTGCAGCACTTTGTTCCATCCATCCAACTTTTCCCGCTTATCCGAAGTCGTGTCGCGGGAGCAGCAGCTCCAGCAGGGGACCCCAAACTTCTCTTTCCCGAGCCACATTAGCAAGCTCTGACTGGGGTATCCCGAGACGTTCCCAGGCCAGTGTGGAGATATAATCTCTCCACCTAGTCCTGGGTCTTCCCCAAGGCCTCTTCCAAGACAGACGTGCCTTTGTTTGTGTTCCTATATTATGTGAATTAGCGCATTATCTTACAATCGCTTACTATATATTTTACCACATTATTCTGTGGCAATCCTAGAACCTATAGGTTCAGTTTTGGCACACACATCTCTTACACTTAATTTGGTGGGGTTACCACACAAGGTCAAAGGTCAGACTAAGGTAAAGATATTCTGCTCTTACCTTTTGAACTGTGTCATGGATTTTCATATAGCCGTATTACTGTAATCTTCTGCTAGATATTGTTACTAGATTGAAATATGAACGTAAGACATCCAGAAAATAAAATAATTTGTTGACAAATTCATGTTAAGATTGCGATGATGTTGCTGACAGCTTGTTTAGAACCTTTGTTTGATGTGACATTCCTATACACATAGAGCTACATAAAATAATTTTTGTTCCGCCAACTACAATATTCATAAAGAATTGATGAAAGTGCTTTGGCATATTTATACATTTTATCATCTTTTGTCATTTTATCCTAAGACGTGCCAATTATGGTTGTAAAAATCAGGACAGGTCCATACCTTGTGACAGGCCCTGTAAACTCTCGCAAGTCATCGCTAACCTTCTCTTACACAAGTTACACATTTAAGATAGTTAAATATTGAAATCATCCTACAAGTTAAATATTGAAATCATCCTACATGTTGCCCTTAGCAACCCGTCTTTACAAAGGAGAAAAAGTTTTGATATTTTCACTTCCACATTGATTTATAAACCATATTACCACATAAGACATGGATGTGTGTAGGGCTTTTAATCACCTCCAGACACCATTATTTACACTAGCGTTTATGTACAGGCAGATGTGTGTGTGTGTGTGTGTGTAGGCCACGAAACACAGACAAAGATCCTCTGTTTTTCAGTACAATAGTAAATAATTAAAATATAGTTAGTTACTTTACGGTAACAAAATAGGTTTTAGTTACTTTGTTATATATTATAACAGCACTCACTGATTAGACAGGAACAACATTCTTCCAGGACAAGTAAATAATTACAATTACATACCTGATTCACATATTAAAGAAATTAGGACTGGAAGAAATAAAAATAAAAATCTATAAAAAAGGAAGGACAAACAATTTAAGGCAAAGTGAAAAGACTTTCCTAAACTCTCTATTTTATACATGGCCTACATACATACTGTGCAACATAATGTTTAAATACTTAGGCGTGTCAAGTATACAAATAGCCTATTACTGGCTTTGTGGAAATATAAATACCTTGCTTTAAAGCAACATCAATGAAAATGTCATCATTTGCAAATTAGCAATCCCACAGGTCTTAAACAAGAGAAGAAATTTGAAAGTGAAGGGAAATGTGTTTCAAACTGTACAACCGAGCATGATCCCCCACCCCTCCCATAGTAAGTCACGTGTGGTTAACAAAGGCCTTTTGTATAAAACAGTCGTACAAACCGTACATTTTCCTTCCGCACAGCATGAAACACCCAGACTGGCCACCAGGGGCAGCACACCCTCACTCACACGCTCTGCGGTTCACTGAAGGTGTTCTCCCCGATGGCGTATAGTTCACTGAAGGGCTTCTCTTCCCCAGTGGCGTGTGATTGGCTGAGGGGCTTCTCCTCGATGGCGTAGGACTCGCTTAAGTGCTTCTCCATCCCGGTGGCGTGCGGTTGGCTGAGGGGTTTCTCCTCGATGGCGTAGGACTCGCTTAAGTGCTTCTCCACCCCGGTGGCGTGTGGTTGGCTGAGGGACATCCCAGTGGCGTACGGTTCATTGAGGGGTTTCTCCTCGATGGTGTAGGGCTCGCTTAAGTGCTTCTCCACCCCGGGGGCGTGCGGTTGGCTGAGGGGCTTCTCCCCGATGGCGTAGGGCTCGCTTAAGTGCTTCTCCACCCCGGTGGCGTGCGGTTGGCTGAGGGACATCCCAGTGGCGTACGGTTTATTGAGGGGCTTCTCCTCGATGGCGTAGGGCTCGCTTAAGTGCTTCTCCACCCCGGTAGAGTGCGGCTTGCTGAGGGGCTTCTCCCCCCCGGTGGCGTGCAGCAGCATGTGTCTCTTTAGCCCGTCCTTCTGCGTGAACGACTTCTCGCAGACGGTGCAGGCGTACGGCTTCTCCCCGCTGTGCAGCTTCATGTGACGGGTGAGCCGGTCCTGCACCGTGAACGCCTTGCTGCAGAGCGCGCACGCAAACGGCTTCTCCCCGCTGTGCACCACCATGTGGCGGTTGAGCCGGTCCCTGACGGTGAAGCCCTTGTGGCACACATTGCACGTGAAGGGCTTGTCCTCGGTGTGCAGCACCATGTGTCTCTTCAGGCTGTCCTTCTGGTTGAAGCCCTTGCTGCACACGGCGCACACAAATGGCTTCTCGCCCGTGTGCAGCACCATGTGTCTCTTCAGGTTGCAGTTGTCCGTGAACTCCTTCTTGCACACGGGGCAGCAGAAGGCGTTCTCGCCCGTGTGCAGGATCATGTGTCTCTTCAAGTTGCTGTTGTCCGTGAAGCCCTTCTTGCAGAACACGCAACTGAAGGGCTTCTCGCTGGTGTGGTGCAACATGTGCCGGCTGAGGCTCTCGCGCACGGCGAAGCCTCTGCCGCACAGCGAGCAGCTGAACGGCATGTCGCCCGTGTGCAGCATCATGTGGCGGTTCAGGCTGCTCTTGCGTGTGAAGTCCTTCTTGCAAACGGGGCAAACGATTGGCTCCTTGTTGCCGGGGGTGCCCTGTGCCTCCACGATGCCCCGCGGCCCCTCGGCCGACGGCGGCGGCGGGGTCGTCGATGCGGAGCTGTGCTGAGGCTGTCCATCTTCGCTGTCCGAGTCGCTGCATTCCGACGGAGGCGGGACTTCGCCGGCGGGTTCCGACGCGCCGCCGCTCTTCTCGCCCTCTGCTTCCATTTCCATGGCGTCGGCCGAGGCGCTGGCCAGGAACGACACGCGTCCGTTCTCCTCTGTGCGGGCGGGGTGACTCGGCGAGGGCGAGTGGTCCTCATCGTTCTCGGGGTCAAAGGTGAACTTGATGATGTCTGCCTCGTCCAGCAACGGAAGCTGACCTCCCTCCTGATTGGCCCACGGTTCCTGGTCTTTCACGTTAGGGGGATCTTGCTCCTGACGGGGGCTGCCAGCCTCTTTACTGACAATGTTCTGGCCGTCTGGAGGGAAGAAATCATATTTTATTTCCATATTAAAATACATCTAGGTTCTTGTTCTACATACATGTGTTGCTGTGCAGTATTATTGTTCTGACACGCAGACAAGACTCTATAGCCACCTTGTGGCGGTGGATCAAACTGCGGGGAAAAAAGTCACTTCCGCGTTGGATTCGAACCTTAAACGATGAAGGCAGCGACATCGTTTAACCTTCTAGCATTTTGGGAATACTTACATTTCCCCCCTTCATTTCTTCTTTCGTGACATGATATCTGAAGGTTGTGTGTGTTGCTTAAAAATAGACTTATTTTGGGGAAAAGATGGCGCCGTGCACAGTCCGTCATATTGCTTGTAGGCGTATAAGAGTTCAGCCGTTCTCATAATAAATGAACTTAACTAAGACATCGCAACAGAAGCCAGCGCATGTTACGATACATTGCTGCACGGCATAACATTGAGATAATTTGAGAAATAGCTATATTTAATAACATACATGGGAAACCTGTGTGTCAACAGGCCTCATCACCGTCAGTACATTGCTGCCAACGACCTACCGGTACTAATATCTCAGTCTTATGATGACCAACCTGACGGAGGGCATCAGAGCATCAGCCGCTCACTGACCGATATAAAGATTATGGTTATTTCATGGTAAAAAGCTGTCCAAACCTGCTCCGCTGGAAGGCTTCATAACCAGATCCAGTAGTCGGGTGATCTCTTGCTGGTACTGCTTTATAACCCTCTCAAACCCAACCAGGATCTCTTCGGCAGCCGAGGCGAGCCGCTGCTTCACGAACACTCTGACTTCACACGGCTTCTGTTCCAACACTTCTATCATCTCGTCTCCTACTGCAGCGAGCTGATGGTTCACCGACGACCTTAACTGCGCCAGGGGACACATTTTCCTTTTATTTTGCACGTCGTTTTGACTACTGCCGAGAGCAAAACGCCTAAAACCTCAATCTGACGTTTCACAGAAACAAGAAATTCTGGAAGATTCGTTCTTTTTTTTCTTTTTGGCAGTTGGCAAACCAGTTTTAAGAGCATTACCGCCACCTTCTGGATTGGGGTTTAGGTAGATTCCTAAAAGGTGGTATCAGAAATTCTGAAGAATGTGCGGTCAGCATCACTTTATTGGCATTCCTACAGAGTTGTACTGCAGAAAACACCAGGTAATTGTTCAGCGTGCACACAAAATGGGAAACGAGCAGACTTGACGGGATGCTAAATTTAAAGAAGAAAACATTATCTTACAATCACGGACTCCACATTTACTTGGGCACAACAGCCCCTCATTATATCCATATAGCCGTGCTCAGCAGCACTGCACCATATGACCTCTGGGGTCACGTTTACCCACAAGGTTGAGTTGGGCTTGATTTGATTATATTAGTGTAGAAATCATCTTTTTTTTTTTATTAATCAAAATTTATCCAATTTAGTAAAAAAATAAAAGCAGTTGAATATCTTCTAGCAGCACAAGGGAACGATTTAAAATCAGATATAGATTATGAAAATAAATCAAAGAATATCACTGATAGACTGATACAACTGTGCTATATCTTAATGACCACCAGAAGGAGGTGTTGATCGGGGTTTCAAAACACCAAACGCCCATCACGACTCAGACATTTTATGAATTACTCTATCTGCAAAATAGTGTGTGCTTTGCAGAAGCTACATTGTACATGTGTATTAATCTGTTGTTGTACTATACACGTCACGGCTATTTAATAGGAAACCAATCTATTTTGAATGTCCATAGTTCAGAAGGCTATCTTTAGACCTCATTAGGATCCTCTAAATTCATCTTATTCAAACCATCAAGACAACCAATACGTTTCATTATTTCCCTTGATATAATTACAATAATTACATGCATGGAAGAAATCTAATGACATGTAATGAAAAAGTAGTTGTCGTAAAACAAATGTCCGCCAATCGCGCTGTCCTGTCGTAAATCCAGCCCCTGATGTTCGGTGTGGTAAACCCCGTCGGCCTCTCCGTACGACTCTAGCTGAAGACGGTATGCTCTTCTGCATGAAGCGTTAAAATGTAAAGAAATACACATTTTCTACTCCGTTGTATTCTAATTACTCTACGTTGTGTGTTTCAGAAACATGCCAGCTAAAGGTCCTCTGCAATCTGTCCAGGTTTTTGGACGTAAAGTGAGTACATATTTAGAATTAATTCCACGTGTGGTTGTTTCTGCTCTACGGTACTTCACTAGCATACATAAGCTAAGTAGCTAAACGAACTAGCCACGCAACACAAACGTCACTCGTATTTTGTTCATGAAATCTAAGGAAAGTATATTCATGGTCAAGTACATAATATGTAAAGCTGTATTTTATCAGTGTGTTGGTTCGGCGTTTGCAACATTCAACATACGTTTGCTGATTTAACCACAACCCGGCCTTGCTGTGTATTCGGGTTTGCTAGCTTTGGCTAGCTAGCCACGCAACATTGTATCAATTAAATAATCAACTTGAAATGAAAAGTAATAGATCAACTTATTGTTTATAGAGTAATTTGCCTATTACTGGTAGCTTTAGATTAGTTTAATAAGATGTTCAGGGTGTCTTATGGCACAAATTCATGTCAAACAAATATCCTCGTCCCGTTTGCCCGTTAGGTTTGAGATAGTTTTCCTCAACATATAACCACAATTCTGCTTTACCGTGTTACTGCTTCGCTTTAGAGGGGTCTAACTGTGATGCTCTTCTCGTTCCAGAAAACCGCCACGGCTGTTGCTCACTGCAAGAGAGGCAATGGTCTGATTAAGGTTAACGGAAGACCACTGGAGCATGTTGAGCCTTCCACTCTGCAGTACAAGGTGGGTCCCGTGTAGTGTTTGCTCATTAATGTCATGAATATATATTAAATAATTACAATATTGGAGGCAGTCACTTTAATCAATCATTTACCTTGAATACTTATTCAGAGCTGCAGTGGAATGAGGAAAATTGGTAGTTTAAGATTGATGGTTGTGCTTAGTATATTATACATAAAAGGAATCTGTGTGAAAGCACTATGTAGTGTGTTTGTCTTGAAATGATCTGGAGCTGTATACCATTATACTCATGCGCTCAAGAATGAGGATGTATCCAGGTATTAAGTGACTTGTTTTAAGATACAAGTTTGAAATTGTAAGCTAATACAGTGAATATCTGCTCATGAGCCACTAGTGTCTCTTATCTCTGTGCGCGTTGGCTTTAACGGAGTTCAAATACCAACAAGCTTTCTCCACAACGACTTGGTTCCGCCTTATAGGCAGGGCTAGTCATTCTGGAGAACGCTCGCTAACTTCCAGCTCAAATAAAAACAAACTATCAGATGCTCTGGCCTACACACTGAAATGCTTTACGATGCAGCGGTCATTGTTGTCGTGAGCGGTGTTCGCCACTTTATGTTCCTATTTACGGAGCCAGGGCTGTGTACAAGTACCGGGTGTTTTTCTTCTTCAGCATGCAGAGAATGGTAAGATATCGAAATGCGAGGATATATTTGGTGACTTTGACATAGTGTATTGACTTAACAAGTCTGCTTACAATAGCTGACTATAAATGTAACTCTGTGTGGCACCCTCTTGTCATCCTCAGCTTCTGGAACCAGTTCTGCTGCTGGGCAAAGAGCGCTTCGCTGGGGTCGACATCAGAGTCAGAGTGAAGGGCGGCGGACATGTTGCTCAGATCTACGGTAGGTGCAGCCAAGATTGTTTCTGTTGTAATGGTGCCTCCACCCACCACTTACAATGGAAACAAGTAGAGAATATTGCCCAAGTACGTTTTCACATACAAGAACTGTTATCACGGTTGGTAGTTATGGAAGTTATGAGAGAATATAACAATGGAGCACAGTTTTAAATATCCAATCATAATGAATGGTCAACAATGTACATTATAGAGGAGATGGGGAATACTTTAGTTACAGAAGTAGTTGTGGGGTACATGCCCATCTCTACGTTGGTTTAAATGGTACGTTTGGGGCAGAAGCCTCAATGCATTGACTAGTGTACTATGTTAAAAACAATGTCTCTAAACCAAATGTTCTGCTGCAAATGGTCTGATTTGAGCTGTTATTACTTTCTGGGTGTTTGAATTAAACATTTCTTTTCAGCCTTGTGGGTGTGAATGTTATCAATGCAGGAAGGAAAAATGGTCCCCTGCTTACTACAGGATAGATTCATGTGAATTCTACTTAGTCGTGAAGTCAAAGTATCTCTAATGTCAAAGCTGCTCTGATGACATGTCATTTCCTTGAAGTGCACAGTTAAGAGTCTGTTATGGTCACTGGTTTTCCACATTGTTCTTAACCAATGTTTCCCTTTTCATCCTGCAGCTATTCGTCAGGCAATCTCCAAAGCCCTTGTTGCATACTACCAGAAATGTAAGTGCTTTTACTTGAATTTGATTGCAAGAAATCTCAGAAAATGGTCCAGTTTGCCCTGGCTACATGATTCAGCTTTTGGCACTGCTGTTTTACTAGAAGTGGCACCATTACGATACTGAGATCGGAAATCGGTCCGATACTGACTTAAATAGCTGGATATCGGTGACAATTGTATCCGATCCATGGATGCTAATCAAATTAAGATGTCAAGCATCAGCCATGTCTAACCTACCCAGGCCACACTATCAGCAGCAGGTTTATAAAATGTATATAGAAAGTAAAACCAGTGGATCAGTGTTTAAGCGGAGAACAGTGAATCTGAATTCGGGGCTATTTCCTGTTAAATTAATGTTGGCTTGAACATGCAATGACTGCAAGTTGTAACGTCTATTATATATTTTGCATTCTTGCAGAATGTTTGACATGGTAGATAATATGATGTTGAAATAAACAATTTTAGTCGTATTTTTACCACACAAAATATCTTGTAGTTGAAAGTCTCACCCATCATATAATGGTTTTCCCGAATTTATCAAATGCCCAAAACGAGCAGCGATAAGTGACCTGTGATGAGAATCCATATTAACAGTGGAGTTAGCACTTGTAGGCTAATAACGCAACAATTCAGTGAACATCGCTACATGATCCGATAGCTGTGTGTGTGCATGCGTGCTGTTGTTAGCCACTCTTGCAGTAAAAAAGTCAGGAGAAAAGTAGAAACATATAAAACCGATGCTGTATTGTTTCATCTCTGGGCGTTTTCAACTCTAGTTGTTTCCAGGTCGCCCACATCACACCTGAACCACGCCTGTAGCTAAACTACGACGCTGATTGGCAACACGCTTGGTTTACAGACCGGAATCACCTCGATTTCAGAGCTCTCCAGACTGGCTCTCGATGAGAAAGTGGTGTCCGTTGCAGCTTCTGTGGGAGCACTCTATGGTATTGAAGAAAGGTGTTTGTGTTTGATGAAGAAAGATGCACACACCTCCCTTCAATGCCATATGGTGCTCCCACACATGCTCTTACCCCACAATATTTGACCACTGCATTGCTAAGCAACAAGTCCTACCTTTTTAACTTTTTACAATTTGCTTTGTGCAGTACCCAAAACCTGACCTGTATCTCTCTTCCCACCCCAGATGTGGACGAGGCCTCCAAGAAGGAGATCAAGGACATCCTGATCCAGTACGACCGGACCCTGCTGGTGGCCGACCCTCGACGCTGCGAGTCCAAGAAGTTCGGAGGACCTGGAGCTCGTGCCCGCTACCAGAAGTCCTACCGCTAAGCGCTCTGTATGTTTTCATAATAAATATGGGCTGAACGCGACGTTTGGCCACTTGAGTTTTTATTTGTAAATCCACTCGTCAGGGATGTGTGCGACTAGTCTGTTAAACGTTGCCAGCCTCGCTAGTTGACACCAGAAACGCTATTATAACACTTTTTATTTAATTTGTAAATTCACTTGTCAGTGATTTATACAACACTGGGAATTTAAGAAACTAAGCCAGTTCAGTTTCTCTGGTTTCACACCTTGTGTAATATACATTTAAATGGTGTGCAGTGGCCATTATTTACAGAGCTGTACATTACTGAGGTATACTTCTAGAGCAGCAGCCCGTCAATAGAACTGGTATGAAGACCCAATGCTATAATAAATGCTATGCATTACTGATACAGTGAAACCTGGCTAATGACCACTCATCAACCTCCACTAACTAAACTGATTTAAAGTTAACACTTTTATGTGCTGTTTTATAAGGCCTACGTATTGCAAGGGAATGTCATGTTTAGCTGTAGTGGCCATCGGGTCAAAAGTTCAGTGTTCTCATCTCCCTGTTATAGTTCCTGATTCGACAGCATATACCAGGCGGAGTTGGATTCAATTAAAAGCTTGCACACTTGGGAGTTATTTTAACTACACAACTATTCAACAATATTTTAACAGCCACCTGCTGGATGAGATCATTGATTGTCATGTAGGCTGTGTTGTATACACTGTGGTACGTGTTAAATGTTTGTAGTCTGATGGTGTATGGGTCCAGAACCACCACAATACACGTGGGTCTCCCAAGAGTTGCTTTCTACTAATTCCAAGCCCAACTGTTTCCATGTGGAATGTGAAATTCCTAGAATCCATTTTCTTTGCGTGCTATTAAGCAAAAAGAGAAGGAGCTAATTATGAGTGATTTAAGTATCACGTTGCCTCCGCTGCCGACGTGCCAGGAGCCCGCATCGTAGCCAGGTCACCAGGACCTTGCTAAACCACAGCACGGTCCACGAGGCCGGACTGCTGACAAATGCATTTCTCCTGTTTTCTTGCTCAACACCCCCCCCCACACACACACACACAGATTGTGCACACCATACATGTCACATCAGCAGACAGAGA
>JAODOY010000016.1:1319481-1334799 GCA_025399855.1 Forbesichthys papilliferus | reverse complement strand
ATGCAAGCTGCATACCAGCCTCTTATACAGTGGTCATTATAAGACACCATGCAAGCTGCATACCAGCCTCTTATACAGTGGTCATTATAAGACACCATGCAAGCTGCATACCAGCCTCTTATACAATCAGTACAATATCAGCCTCTTAGAGAGTAAGCGTTACATAAGACACATCACACAACATACATACATTTAGCCACTACAACACATGCAGGACCATTTTAAACCATCACCTGTGCCCAGCTTCCCTCCTCAGATGCTGACTTCTGTTGGGAGATCAAGTGAGAAAAGATACTTCAGTGAATAATGGTCTGTGTCCACCACGTCTTTTTAGCGCTGAGGCCGCCTATTTTCAATACAAACCCTATGTAGACCAGCGCTGACGCAGGAACGCCATGGGTGCTCAGCGCTTTGAAGCGCTGCACTCTCGGCGCTTGAGGGTGGAAAACAGTTTTGGAACAGCGCTGGAGTTGTCAATGTTTTTGTGTAGCCTAGCAACAAGCGCTGAACAGAAACGCTCTGAAAATGAGGTTGTGGGCGCGTTTGGTGGACACAGGCCCTGAGACCATCTTTTAGAATTGATCACTTCCCCAAAATACAGAGCATTATGTACAAAATATGTACAAATACAAAATGATAAGATAATTAGAAGTATATGTTTGTCTCAAAATATGATCGCTGATGCATATCTTAACAGCTAGATGCACTGAGAATGCACTGTCTATACTTGAAAGGTATATGAACATTCTTTGTATAACTGCATGTTGGTGTCAAGAGCTGCATTATGAACATTCACACACAGAGAGAGAGAGAGAGAGAGAGAGAGAGACAGGATTGTGGAAGCAGGAGGTGGGGGGGTGGGGGTCGGGGGGACTGACCGTTTTGGAGGGAGCCGCCATGTTCTCCATCTCCTCGTGGGTCACCCAAACATTGCCTGATGGCTAAGTAGGGGGCGTGGCCCGGGAGGCAGGGCACCAAGGGGATTGGTTGGCGGCAGCAGCAGTGGTAGTAGCAGAGCATTGGTTGTGGTCCGGAAGTGGGAGGGGCAAGCAGTGTTAAAGAAGAGCAGCACTACTGTAAGCCAATAGTGTTACAGCATCACAGTCAGATGACGAGCTGGCCCCGCCCCCCGGCGGGAGGTCAAAGGGCAGGACAGACAAAACAGCACAGACGCATGTCACCCAGTGTGGCCTAGTGACGTGAAGTTCAACTCTTTTTACTGACTATTTTTTGATTCGTTCAGTAAAATGAACAAATCAAACACATAGTTCATAATTCAACAATAATAATAATAATAACAATTTATAAGAAAATCGACTTCCATGTTCATTATTGTGCCATTCATCCAATTTTAAGCGACAAATATGTCTTATAATGCTGCTGCTGGCTATGCAGGTCTATTGTTCTCTGCGATTGAACACAGACGTTGAGCAGAGAGCTGGAACTACATATGAAGCAGATTATGTTGTGTAAATCTGCTGCAAGCCGTTCGAATGAAGGCATACAATGGAACTAATCACTGCAAAGAGGACTCGTGTGTCCCGAGTCACTGAAAAGAGTTATTCAAAATAAACAAATACTTCGCAAACTGCACATCACTAGCGTGTACACACAGAGCACACACGGACACCTGCCATGCAGTTGAGACGATGTTAAGGTGCAACAGTTAGTAATGTCAGTGTTTATTGGTAAACTACTGTACCCTGTAACTGTCTGGAAGTGCGGTAACAGTTAGTGACATCACGTATCTACCAAATATATTGGAATACTAACAAAGACAGAGCAACCTAATGCACCCAATGCTTTACACTGCTCTATCTGCTCCCATAGAGATGCATTAGGCTGCTCTATCTCTGCTCCCATAGATATGCATCAGGCTGCTCTATCTCTGCTCCCATAGAGATGCATTACGCTGCTCTATCTCTGCTCCCATTAGCCTACTCACTTCTGGACGTAGGACCGTGAAGAAACGTGAGTTGTTGGAAGAGAAAACCCAACTAGCAAGGCGTTGTCTAACCGCGATAGTACCGCAACGTCTTGTTTGCTATTGAGTTTAGGATATGGTTTTCTGAACATCCTGAAGACTGCAACCGATTACTGCCACTTTTGGAATGGTGCTGCCAGCCTGGGACGTCTGGAAGCACCAAACACAGAAATGGTTCTAGGTTTGCTGCCCTTTCTTCGCTAAACCTTCTCTGTATCTACCGATGAACGACTGTTCTCAGGCAAGACGTTACTCTTTGGCTCCGCTAAACCTTCTCTGTATCTACCGATGAACGACTGTTTTCAGGCAAGACGTTACTCTGGCTCCGCTAAACCTTCTCTGTATCTACCGATGAAAGATTGTTCTCAGGCAAGACGTTACTCTTTGGCTGAAGTGCTTGGGTGTAACCATGAAACATGCAACAACATTCTTATATACAGTTCTATGGCAATATCTCCCTGACCTAATACACACACATCCTTAAGAGCCTTCAGCTGTTCGTCACTGTAGGTCACAGAGTCACAATTAATTAAATAAAATTTCACAAGTTGTGTGCGTGCGTGTTTATGTGATGAACGCTGTGGAGTTACCATGACAACAGGGAACCACTGCGCTGCATAATAGCTGATACAGGGCACAATTCACGACAACACCCCCCTCCCCTGACTAGCTAGTACTGTATGTGCCGTAGCTAGTGTTAGCCTAGCCTAGCCAGTGTGTATGGGTGCGGTGAGCCAGCTATCTGCAATGCGTTAAGTGATGATGCCAAGCGTAAAAACGTGTGTGTAGTGTGAATGCTAAAGGTTGAAGGTTAAAAAGAAACATAGTGCGTGTGTGTGTGTGAGACTCACGGTCCTGGATGTGGGCGGGGCCGAGGGGCTGGTGAGTGACACCATCTCCTGGATGGCGAGCCGCAGCTTGAGCCGGTGCAGCGGGTTGCTGATGCCGATCTCCCGCTGGATCTCCGTGTCCGACAGCGCTGACATGATGGCGCCGCTCTTCACGTTGGCGCGGCACGCCGCCACGTACCAGGCGGGCATGCCCAGCCACAGCTGGGGGAGTGGGGGGGGGGGGGGCGTTGGCACACAGAGCAGCGGTGGTTTTTTTGCAAACCTTAAAGGCATATTCAGCTATTGTATGCTAATTGTAAACTAGTACACGCTTTGTCAAATTCACCAAATATCTTGTTGCATTTCGCTATCTTGCGTGTCTCCACAGCCCTGGCTCCATAAATAGGAACATAACCACAGTGGCGAACAACGCTCGCTACAACAAAGCCCTAAGCTTTGCAATGTGTTTCTATTGCAAGGGGGGTGGGGAGGGGGAGCTTCTGAGGGAGCTTGTTTTCATTTGTGCTCAGTTAGCTAGCGTTCGAGAATGAATTAATGTATGTAATGCGGTAATGAGTTTAGGCTTTCTGGGATAGCATTCTAATGCATGCAGCATATGAAGTTGTGACAAAAATTGAGACCACTGCACATTAAAATATATAACAAAAATAAAATGATTTTGTAAATATAAATGTAGCCATGAATCAATTACTTTTTTTTTTAAAGAATCCACCCTTGCACAGTATCGGCACACACTAATGTTGGGGACAACAAAGTTTTACTCTACTCTATACATTTAGGTGTGAGATGTCTAATAAACACCAGGGGGCAGCAGTGTTTAAATAATGCTGAAAAACACCCACTTATTTCACACCCTAGAACACTGGAGGATAAAAGCCCCTGCAATCATAGATTTGGTGAGAAAGAAAAATGATCATGATATTATTTATATCTTAATTGTAATATAAAATGTTTGGTCCATGGGCACATATGTATTGTTTCATTATAATTAGATGAAATCCAATCCATTAAAAACCTAAACTGACTGTAAAAAAGCTGTCAAGCAGAGACCACACATGATTTTATAATTAAATAATAGAATTATTGACAATATCATCTCGTATTTCCATGTCAATTATGGTGTTTGGCATAATTAACACTACAATATCCAGATTATCATATAATTTATGTTATCATATACAACTATGCCCCATTTTGTGATTGTACCACGAGTAATGTTTCAGTACTCTGTAACGCACTGCTATTTATCAAACTATGAATTTGGTTGGTTTTTAATTGCAGTCAAAATTAAGATAACAGAGTATCTACTGCAGTAGAGGAGTTTGTGGATTATGGCCAAAGATATAAAAACTTAACTGTTTAGATATATACATACCTTTGATTAAAATAAAGCCATGTAGACTAGTCTTTTCAGTGACATGAAGAACAGCCTATTATGACAATAGCCTACATTATGTCATCATGATAAGTTACTGCATGAACATTACATCAGTGGAGCATACACGGCACACTATATAAACTGCATACACGAGCATGCACGACACACTATATAAACTGATCGGTGCACCGCTAGAAATTAAACTAGGTCTTCCTACCAGCCACCATACAAATAACTGTGATGTTCCGACTGTCATCAACGTCAAAGATGCAGTATATCCGTAAGCATAGAAAACTGCAAATACTTCCCCGGCGCCGGTCGCTTGATTCACATCACGGCCATGCAGTGAGGGGCCTGTCTGCCTTCTAGAGTTCTCAAACAGGATTCAAAGAAGTAAACAAACAAGCTCGCCAATAACAAACACTTAAAAATCTTCTATGTGTGTTTTACCAACATCCACTACTCAGTTTCTTTTAATTAATTGATGTCTAAAATATATAAAGGAGGTGGAACCTTAAACAAGCCTGAAGTACGGACCACGTGTGAACTCTGACGTGAAAATGGGGTCGAAGCCCGCCCCTAGGGGCATAAATTAGTCAGGTTGGACTTGGGCTCGGGCTCAAATGCAAGGCTCTAAATGGCACTAAATGCTTTGATCGAGTTCAAATATAAACAAGCTTTCTCCAGAATTACTTACTATAACTTTAAATGGAACAATATTTTCAAAAGCGTGTTTAAATATGACTGAACGGAGTCCATACCTCTAGCCAGGCTACGACTGTGGGGCCGTCCCATTGGGCAAAGGGTAAGCCCTTCCTCCGGGCCTCCTCCAATAGCTCGTGCCTGGGGGCGGGGCCAAAGAGGGTGTGTGAGTAGGGGCTGTCGGACAAAGTCTTCCTGATCTACTGGTGGTACCGTGGTGAAATGTGTGTGTTATGTGTCATGTGTCTATCCTAGCTCAGCTTGGGCACCCGAAGCTTCAACCTGACACACACACAGCCTGGTAACTACAGTAGTAACTGGTAACTGATTACATTTAAAAAGTTACCTACAAAACCCTGGTGAAGTACCAGCATCAATGTGCGCGCACACACACACACACACACACACACACACACACACAAGTCTGCAGAGCTGTGATGATGGAGGGCAGCAAGGTCTTTATGTGGGTGTGTCAGCAGCTTCCTGCTCTGTCTGCCCTCCCCCCCACCAGGTGGCGCTGTGCTCTAGTATTGTCTCATGTGTGTGTGTGTGTACCAGCTGCTTACTTCTTCTTCAGCCGGCGGTCCTTCTCAGCTTGGGCACCCAGCTTGGCCACGCCCATGTCCTGCCCGCCCACGTCTGGGTCTGTTATGATCGCTGTGGAAACGGGGGGAAAGGTGGGGGAGGGGGGAGGGAGAAGCCAACATGGAGACTTGTGAGAGAGAATAATGAGAGAATTGTGTAGAACTGTGGTTTTGGACAAGAAAAAACACAAAATGATATTGTAAAGAGGGTGGAACTAAACCCCCAATGTAAATAACTAACACCCCACATCACCAATTAATATATAATATGAATTAAAGGCAGGTTCAGTCATTCTTGCTAACTTTGAGCTGAAATCAAAACGGAAAGTATCGCACCGCGGTTCTCTGTGGTGGCGGTTCACGCGTCGAAATGCATTGTGAACCATAGCGGAGCGCTAGACACTTTAGTTTATATTTACGGAGCGAGCGCTGTGCAGAAGTATCAATACTTTCTTCGGCACGCACAGAGAACGGTAAACTTTCTTCAAAAATCTCCTGTAGTTTCAAAATATCTTCCCGCCCCTCCCGCCCAACCTCACCGTGGGGGTCCACCATGACGTGTCTGTGAGACAGGTGGGCCATGCGACCCTTCTCCTTCTTGCCAAACAGGCGTCCGATGGAGGACTTGATGCCTTTCTTCTTCGGCTGTTTGTGCAGCGAGTCCTGGCTGCTGGCCACGCTGCTGAGAGCCTCCGCCTCCAGAGACACAGTCCTGCTGGGTGCACACACACACACACACACACACACAGGCACACGCACGCACGGAGTTTACATTATTTTACTGTAGTCTTTACAGGGTTATACTGTAGTATAGTGTTTACACTGGTATACTGTACAATGTTTACAGTATTCTACTGTATCAAATAGTATCTAATGTGTTGTACCGTACAGTGTTGTAGTGATATACTGTATGCAACAGTGTTTACAGTATTTTACCGTATCCAACCATGCTTACAGTATTTTACCGTATCCAACATTGCTTACAGTATTTTACCATGTCCATCAGTGTTAACAGTATTTTACCGTACCCAACAGTGTTATACAGTGTTGTACCATATCCTACAGTGCGTGAACTCACCCTCGTGCGTCGTTGTGCGAAGACGCTGGCAGTGTGTGTGTCATGCGCACGGTGCGCGGCGTGGAGGGAGGGGAGGTTTCACACTTGATGGTGGCCTTGTCCTCTCGGCCGTCCTCGTCCACCGCTGCTATCTGGAAGGGGGGGGAGGGGGGGTGATGTTTTTGGAATATCTCCTCTCCATCATTTTGAGAATAACTCACAAATAACCACATTAATAGTATTGTTATGAAATAACAGTGATATATGATTAGCAACTCATAAAGGTTTGTTTAGGAACCTAAAGCTTTGTTGCTGTGAGCGGTGTTCGTCACTATGTTTCTGTTCCTATTTACAGAGACGGCGCTGTGTAGAAGTACAGGATTCTATTCTCAGCACACACAGAAGACAGCAAGGTAGCGAAATGCTAGGAGATATTTGACAACAAAGTATTAGCTTAAAAGTAGCTGGCAATAGCTTACAATATCTTTAAGCATTTAAAAAACACACTTTATATGTTATTAATATGTTTATGCAAACCACTAAGGCTAACAGGCTTCAAGAGCTTATTAGAGACCTCATTCATATATATATACATACATACATACACACATATATATACACATACATACATACATACATACATACATACATACAGGAAAAAAATATTTTCACTGATTGATTTACTCAGCCTGCAAATATGTGGATGTCAGATTGCATGTAGTACCTTTCTCCTGTGTTTCCTGAGGTCACTGGGCTGGGGAGAAGAACAAGACAACATCATCATCTGCTGCAGGAGGTCATCATTATTCACGTCACACAACATTAGGCCTGCGAGGGCCGCTGATCAATAATTAGAAATAAAAAGATCAGCAACCAGAGAGGGATCAGTACACATGAGAATGAATTGAACCACAAGTCACTCGCAATAAAATCTAAAGGTTAATGGTTTTCAAATCGGGACACTGTAGCTCAGATTGATTATGGGGGAATATTTTAGATGTTTTTAGGACAGTAGATTTTTTGTTTTTCATATTTATTTATAGACTAATAGTGACACCTGGAGCTTTTTAGGCCCAGGTACATAGAGAGAGGACTACATGTGTGGCTGCACGCCTCACCAGGGTCATGACCCCCATACGCTCCATGTCCCGTGCGTCCATCTTGGGGCTGGAGCGCCCGCTGGGCGGGGAGGACGAAGCCAGGGAGGAGGCGGTGGCGGAGGCCGTGATGGAGGCCCCGTGGTGGGTGTGCTGGGTGTGGTGGTGGGGGTGCTGGGGGTGGAGATGCTGCAGACGGGCCAGATTGAGGCCCTCCAGGCTCACGCGGTGTTCGATCTCCTCCGCACGCAGCTCCGTGGACTCCTTCTCCTCCTGGATCAACCTGGAGGGGAGAGAAAATGAGGCCGTTAGATAGTTAGAAAACGCGTCAGCGTAGCGCCAACGTCCTGCTGCCTTGCTATCTGTGGAAGCCAGGCGAACGTTCGTAGCTTTGAACATTTTGTGTTAAACACTCCAGAATTTGTAGATTTAAACTGTCGCCCTTTCGTCCCGGAGAACAACGCATGTTTGCCGAGAACTACCTTCTCAGACAGCTTGCAAGACTTCTGACCGTTTGCCTTAGGCGGCAATCTGACAGGAACAGAAAACTGTTTTGATAATATGTTTGCAAGATGTTCGCCAATGTTGAACGCACCTCAGGTTCCAGGTGCCACAGCCTTAGTTGGATCCAACAGAGATCATATGCAACAGTAAACTGTTGCACTAAACAGTAAACTGTTGCACTAATGACAAATATGGCGGTCAAAGGAGGATAAAACTGCTTTTTATGTCATGGTGGCCATTGAAAGTGCAGTTATGGTTCTTTCCTTATTCATTTATTTACAGTATTCTTAATAACTACTCAGACTCCTTACCAAGATGGTTGTCGAGCAGTCAGATCCGCCTATAAGGACTTTGACCTTACCAAGATGGCTGCCAAGCGACCAGACCCGCCTGTAAGGACTTTGACCTTACCAAGATGGCTGCTGGAGCGGCCAGACTTGCTTATAAACTGGCTTTTGTCTAGAACCCCCACTGGCCTGCGTACCGTATCTCCCTGTTGATAGCGTCCAGTTGCTCTTGCAGCATCGCGGCCAGTGTCTGGGCGTCCGAGTGACCCCCGGGCGACAGCAGGTCCATGGAGCTGAACATGGTGTCGCGGTCATCGTCCTCCAGGTCCGACAGCTCCTCCGTGTCGCTCTCGAAGGGGTGGTCGCTCAGGACCCCCAGAGGCTGGGACCGCCACTCTCCCTCCCCGAGGGACTTGGCCTGGGGGGGAGAGGGGTGGAGGGGAAGATGGGGGAGAAGAAGAAGGAGACAAGGAGAGAGATGGAATTGGAGAGTTAGTAAAAAATAGATGCTGTTAGCTTGCGCTATATAAGCTACACTACCCTTCTCTAAACTGACTGGTAGCTTGCACTATATTGGCTGTTAGCTTGCGCTATATAAAAAAACGCTAGCCTACTCTATACTAGCTGTTAGCTTGCACCATATAGCCATGTTAGCTTGCTCTAAACAGCTTCACTAGCCTTCTCTATACTGGCTACTATATTAGCTTGCACTGTGCAACTCCGCTAGCTACAGTAGCTTTTTCTCTACGGGCTACTATATTAGCTTGCGCTTTACTTATCTTCTAGTTACAGTAGCCTTCGCTATACTGGTTACTATGTTAACCTGCGCTCTACAGCTAGCTACAGTAGCCTTTGCTATACTGTCTACTATGTTAGCCTGCACTCTACAGCTAGCTACAGTAGCCTTCTCTAAACGGGCTACTATGTTAGCATGCTGTCTACAACTCCGCTAGCTGCTAGAGTTTCCCACCTTGGTGCGTCCCCTCCTGGATCGGCGCAGCACCTTGGTCGACCGGTAGTGGTCCGACTGGGTGTCTGCCAGGGACCCCAAGGAGAAGCGGAGCTCAGTGGAGTCCAGATGAGACCTGGGACACACACACACGCGTTTAGTGAGGTATTTTAAGCTAATTGTAAGCTAATACACTTATTGTCAAATCCACCAAATATATCTTTGCATTTCGCTATCTTATCGTTCTCTGTGCATGTAGAAAAAATGATCCAATACTTCTACACAGCCCTGGCTCCATAAGAAGAAACAAACAAAATGGCGAACACTGCTCACAACAAAAACACACACGCAGCCAGCCTACCGTGAGAGGCTGGGCTCGGTGAGAGAGCCTCCTCTCATCCTGAACTGGTCCAGCTCTGATCTCAGCTTCTCTATCTCCTCCGCCAGGTGCGTCTGGAGGAAACGGGACACAACAAGGTGATGTTCACGTGGAACTGGGTCTCTAACGGTGAGAAGAGACACAGGACTGGTCTACCAGACTAAACTACAGTCGGATGGACGTGACTACACTGCAAAAAATGCCCGGTCAAATATAAGTGCAAATATATTAGCTAAGTTAACAAAGTTGCATGTTCTTTTTTGTACAGGAACACATCTGGGGTCAGGTAATGTAATGCTGTGTCACTCTCCAGCAAGGTGATATCGTTCTGCGCTGGAGAGTGTCTCGGCCACGTAGCACACTCAAATATGGATGCAGTAACGCCCCAAACCCACCAGGAGGCTTCAACACCACTATTACAAAATCACAAGCTCCAAAACATTTAGAAGAAATTCAAACAAGTATTTACTGTTACACATGCTTGTGAAAATCTTGTAATATCCCGCCCCTTCTTCCACGGAGTCAATACTCTGCTTTGTAACAACTGAAACGTTAACCTAGTGAGACAAGGTGGTTACGCTGATGCACGCGCCAGTGGGGGAACTAGGGACCTGGTCCAGAGACACCCACCCAGAGGCATGACCTGGCCTGGCCTCGCACCCGCTCTGCTTATACTTATACTTAGGTTATAGGTTAGGGTCTAATTATAGGTAGGCTTAGTATGATTACTTGCATTACATTACATTATAGTTTAGAGCAGGGGTGGGCAATCCTGGTCCTGGAAGGCCGGTGCCCTGCATGTTTTAGGTGTCTCCAACACACCTGATTCAAACGAATGGGTCATTGGAAACCTGCTAACGAACCCATTCATTTGAATCAGGTGTGTTGGAGACACCTCAAACATGCAGGGCACCGGCCCTTTAGGACCAGGATTGCCCACCCCTAGTTTAGAGGAACCTACGTAGTTTGAAGAAAATCTGGTGAAATTCAGAAAATAATATAAAATAATTATTTTTACCTTTTCATGGATGGAATCCTCGTACCGTTTCCTATAACCCTCCGAGTCTTGGATGAGCATATTCTGCAACGAGAACATCACACGTTACTTCCCCTGCCGCCTACGGCTCGGCAGCTGCCACCAGACAGTGAGTGGCAGGTGTGGTGCGTCGGCCATCTTTAGGACCCGTGTCCATCAGACGCGCTTTAAGCACGGAAAGAGCCTAATGACCTAATTTTCAAAGTTCCTCTCTCCAGCGATAGTTGCTCGGCTACAAAGACAAACGACATTGACGACTCCAGGGCTGTTCCAAAAGTTGAACTGTTTTCAAGTAAGTGCCGAGAGCGGAGTTTTTTGCGCTTGCCGCGCTGGACTACATAGGGTTTGTATTTAAGATAGGCGCACTTGGCGCTAAAACCGCGCTTGGTGGACACAGGCAAGTGACAGGTGTGTTGCGTCAGCACGGCGGCCATCTTATACCTTCTCCTCCAAGGCAGCCATTCTCTCCTTCAGGTGCAGCTGCAGCCGCTCGTTGGACTCGGTGAGCAGGCGATCCACGGTGTCCGAGAGTCGCTTGTTGTGCTCCTCGTTCATCTTCTCTCTCTGCCGAGCCTGTGTGTGTGTGTGTGTGTGGGGGGTTGAAACAAAACAAAGCAAACATGTTCAAACTGTTTTCCGTTTGCTTTTATTTCACAGCGAACGTTTGTGACACACAGTTCGGAGAAGATAGCCCCCGACGAACATGGAATAAAAGATGTATAGCTTAAATCTAACAATTTGGAAATGTTTACACTAAATGTTAAATTTGAAAGAAATCGCTACAAACTCGCCGAATGTGAACCCCAATACCTCTGTCAGATACCTCTGACAGAACTAATTATTCTTCATTTGTTTACAGCATTGCATCAGTGGGGCTTCATTATAGTACAATTTATATATTATTTAAGATATTACAGTGAGTATTAAAGGTCCTATATACGATATTTAGAACATTATTAAAGCAGGAAAGAACCGTTTATATGTAAAGATATAGTGGAATAATGGCGTCCTGAGCAGCGAATGACATCACACTCCCATCTCTGTGCATGTGTGGCCTGCAAAGCATTTGTTTTGGTCCGAGATGCAACGTCTAGTGGCACAAAGGATCATATACACATGTTTTGTGCTCATGCAGTTAGCCTAGCCATTAGCAGGTGAGCTTGCAGCCTAGCATAACAACAGGGGGGAGCCCACCCTCAGCAGCTCCTGGTTCTTCTCCTCCAGCTGGCCTTCCAGGTGCGTCATGCGCTCCTCGATGCTGCCGTGGCGCTCCTCTGCCTGCGGGGGCAGCAGAGAGCAGAGAGAGAAAGACGTCATGGGGTCACCCGAGCGTGTCAGCCAGATGCTGACAGGAGCAGGAGCCAGCTGAAGTTCGCTGGGTTTACATGAACACTTTTGTCTTTCCGAATGGAACCTTTCCAATTGATGTTTTCGGGTCACTTGTTTACATGGGATGTCACCTAATCTGATCTGGTGTTTACCTTCGCCGTCGCAGCATATCGGAATTGATGTTAAACACGCACACATTATCTATCTTATATTGTAACGTGTCCCGCTTGCAAATGGTAAAGCCAGCTTGTAGTCACAGGGCCTAGCTACATTAGCTAACCTGGTGTGTGTGTGTGTGTGTGTGTGCGTGCGCGTACCTTGGTCAGTGCTGCTATGCGCTGGGCTAGCTCAGCTTCCACCTCGGGTAGCGTCTCCGCCTTCCTCATGGTCTGCTGGAGTTTCTGCTCCGCCAGCTCCAGCCTCTCCTGGAGCTGTCTGTTCTTCTCCTCCATCTGTGGTGCACACACAATTTACCGCTAATTGCGGTAAATTATTCCGCTCCACATCCACCGTGTTGCGTCAAACATGGCCGCTCCGTTTCCCAAGATGCACCACAGTCACCGGGAGCTAAAGAAGTCCCACAACAAGGCATTAAACAGGTCACACTGTAGGTGCACACTGTGCTTGGTGTGTGATCTCCATAAACATGTCTGCCTATGAATATACACAATCTGTATAATACATGAAATATTGGTACCAGACGCGTTAATATTATGTTTGTGGTCCGAGTATTATTGACCAATCATTTAAATCCGAATAGTATTAATTGACCAATCATTGCAGTCCGAATAGTAGTGTTGACCAATCACATCCGTTCAGCCAGATTGCAATAGCAGAGCAGATTGAGCATTAATGACCAACCTGGAAATTCGAGACAAGCCCTCAAAGGCTAATAATCCCCATCAGACGATCTTGCCGTTTCTAGATTGCCTTTACTGTAGCTTTAAAAACACCCAGGCAACAACGACATCGCCTTTATGCAAGTTGAAGGCATGCTAGGCAAGAGTTGAAGCCGATTGGCCGGAACTGCTCCCGGGCGCCGCCCACCTGCCGTAGGAAGGCCTCCTTATTGGCCAGCTCGTTCTCCAGCTTGTCGCTGATGTCGTGCAGCGAAGTGGACTCCCGCTGGGCGCTGAGGTAGCGCTTCTCCAGGGTGACGATACGCTCTTCCATGTCCTCCTTCTGGCACAGGGCCTGGGGCGCACGCACACACACACACACATGCACACGCATGCACACGCACGCGCACGCACACACACACACATGCACACGCACGCACACACACACACACACACACACGCACACACACACACACACACGCACATGCACGCACACACATGCACACACACACACACACATGCACGAGCACGCACAAACGCACACACACACACACACGCACATGCACGCACACACACACATGCATGCACACGCACACATGCACATGCACGCGCACACACACGCACATGCACGCACACACACACACACACACACATGCACACATACATGCACACACAAACATGCACATGCACACACACACACGCACATGCGCACACACGCACATGCGCGCGCACACACACACGCGCACACAGACACACGCACACATCATGATGAGTGTCTATGATTAGATAATACAACTAATATGAATCCATTCAGTTGACACACACACACACACACACACACACACACACATGCCCACACACACACACACCTCCTTGATGTCCCTCTGGTACTTGCTGTTCAGGTCCTCAGAGCTGATGAGGTCCTTGCGGGCCGTCTCCAGCTCCTGCTCCACCTCGGAGACGCGTGACGACAGCGAGGACATGCGCTCCTTCATCTGGATCAGCTCGTAGTTCTGCTTCTCCAGCAGGTCCTGCAGCTCCACCACCTGGCCGGCCTCGCGGCTCGGCTCCAGGGAGCCGTTGGACAGGCGCTGGGGGGGAAAAGGAGGAGGTGCAAAGATGCAGTGGTCTGTTAGACCACACCACCCCCTCTGGTGGCTAGTTCAGGTACTGTTTCATAATGTATTAATTCCAGTTCAGCTGCTACTCATACAATAATGAGTCACGATACTTCCCTTTTATCCATTTCTAATAGGTATCACTTATTTACAAACTGGAAACTTCAGCATTAATGTGTGTGTGTAGTGAAGCGCCCTGGTGGCTACACGTGGTACCGCATCTAAATGCTCTCGTGTTGATGAACAGAGAGAAAATTGCCTAGTTTTTTCTTCAAAATGATTTCCTCATCTCTGTGATTATTGCGTGCTGTAACTTACGACCATTATAATACAGGCAGACATTATCTATTAAATAAAGGTGTAGTCAGCAATCCTGGGGAAAGATTGTTGATATCGAAACAAAAAACGCCTCCCCCTTCAATGCCATAGGGTGCCCTCTCAGAAGCCCCGCCCCCTTCAATGCCATAAGGCGCCCTCTCAGAAGCCCCGCCCCCTTCAGTGCCATAGGGTGCCCTCTCAGAAGCCCCGCCCCCTTCAATGCCATAGGGTGCCCTTTCAGAAGCCCCGCCCCCTTCAATGCCATAGGGCGCCCTCTCAGAAGCCCCGCCCCCTTCAATGCCATAGGGCGCCCTCTCAGAAGCGCCGCCCCCTTCAATGCCATAAGGTGCCCTCTCAGAAGCCCCGCCCCCTTCAATGCCATAGGGTGCTCTCTCAGAAGCTCACCGGGTTAGAACAGGGAGCTACCGTAGTGCACCATGAGGGGAAAAAAAGTGTATTAGCTTACAATCGCTGACTTCATCTTTAACAATGTTAAGTTAGGGCTGGCTCCAACCACAGGTTTCTATGCCGTTCTAAAAAAACAAAGTTTTGACTCCCAGGGAGCAAGTGATCTTGAGAAGACGAGCCCTGAACTTCCTCTCCTCGGGTGCCATTTTGCTATTCCGAGTTCGGGCGACATTAGAGCTCCATTAAAGTGAAGTGGTGGAGCAGTTTGCCTCAAAGAACCCCTAAGAACTCACGACCACATGGCGGAGATTGCCTTGACTCCCGTTATTAGTTATATTATACTAATATTAGAGAGACAGAGAGAGAGAGAGAGAGAGAGAGAGGATACTTGCGCGCATGTATGCACACACACACACGCACGCACACACACAGACACACACACACACACACACACACACACACACACACACACACACACACACACACACACACACACAC
>JAODOY010000016.1:1303258-1319381 GCA_025399855.1 Forbesichthys papilliferus | reverse complement strand
CCTGGAACACCTCCCAAGGGAGGCGCCCAGGAGGCATCCTTACTAGATGCCCGTACCACCTCAACTGGCTCCTTTCGCCTCCTTTTTGGAATAATGGTTCTAAAATATTATAGTAGACAAAAATGTCTACAATTGACCTTTCCCAAGCCCTGCCCCTTTCACTTGTCTTACCTAGTTACTGTAACTAGGTAGAACAAAACACCATAGAAAGCTATTACAGCAGAACAGACAGTTGACGGAAGTTTCCGTCAGATTGAAAAAAAATGCTCAACTCTTATTGGAAGACATACAAAAGGGGGCGGGGCCTGGGAAAGTTCAATTGGCAGGTGGAGTGGAGAACGGAAAACGCTCACCGATTCCAAATGCGTACGTGAATGATAAACATAGGCTCCCTTCAGGGCAGTACAGCAGGGTAAGAACACTACCAATATGTCTTACTTAAAGCTGATCATTATGCCTCCATCCAATGTTTTAGCCCATTGCCAGCAACACTAAAGTATCATGCTTTCTCAAATAGTCCGTGTTTACAAAAGCTGCTGTTAATACTTTACTGCATGTGTATTCACGCAACTCCGCCCCGTAGTCGGCTGAATGGGAGCATGGAGCAGAACTCAAAACCAAAACACAACAAAGGCAAAAAGGAAAATTTTTCATTGAATCGTAATCGAGGTACAATGTTCAATTTATCGTGGTTTTGATTTTAGGTCAAATGGTCCAGCCCTAGGTGATGGCAGATTATGTGGTGCATAGCACTCCACTGTTTGCAGGTGACATTGCCTCAGATCAGCGGTATAGTCTAGTTTTCTGTAGTGTGTATACTGTGATTTTCCCCTGCCAGCCTCATACCCCCACCCCACCCCACCCCCCCCCCCCTCTCCCTGTCCCAGAGCAACATGGTACTCCATTATTACCACCACACTCACCAATGCATATAGCTACATGTACTGTAACTGATAGCATTCTGAAAGGCTGCTTATCTGTTATCAACATGTCAGTTTATTCTAAGCAACACAAGACTTTTAACAGCCAATGGCATCTACAGCTGGTGAGACTGGAGTGATTTTTCTACTGTTTATAGTGTTAAAGATCGTGTAAAGCAAATACAGAGATTTACTTGGAAAGACTTTATATGTGTTAGATATCCATTCCTTTAAACATGTGAAAACTATGTAGTATTGTATTGTAGAGTTAGACCGTTAAACTGTTATATATAAACTTTTTATATACTTGACGACTTTTTTATTAATTCAAATTTGTCTGGGTGGTTAATATTACCATTTAGTAATAATCTGTGGTGTTACAAACTCAAATGTATGTCTGCTTTACACAATCTTTAAGAGTTCAAGTTGAAACTATAACAGAAAGCTGAGGCTTATCAGTAGCAGTATTAATGCTACTGCTATTGCAAGCTAATTGTAAGCTAATTGTAAGATAATACACTGTAAAATTCACACACATCTCCTCGCATTTCGATAGATTAGCCTACTGTCCTCTGTGCGTCCCTAAGAAATAATCAGATTCTTCTGCACAGCCCTGGCTCTGTAAATAGCAACTACCAACATAAACAAAGTGGCAAACAGGAGGACAGCGGAGCGATGCTGTTTGATTTGAGCTTGAAGTTAGCAAGAATGACCTTTGACAAAATGTTAATTTGTACACTTCTATCACCAACACTCATTAATTACAGAATAATATGAATTTAACAGTGAGGACACAATCAATTATGGGGATAGATTTCTTTTATAAATACTCTCAAGCACACTTATCTTCCAAAACCATAGCATCGTGCTCGTTTTCTGTAGTTTCTGTACCAAAGTTCGTGTCATCAGTTCAGGGGCAGGCTTAAGAAATCACAGAAAGAGATTAGTTACAGTTATCTTTCGTGTCATAACTCCTTTAGTGATTCACACTAGTTCATTTTTTACTTCCACTGAGAATTACAGCTAAGCAACTGTGATGTTCATAGATCACAGAAGCCCTAATAGTCCAAAAGTGAGTGCTTCGCTACTGTTAAAGGTAGTCAGCCTTTTGTCAAATTCAACAAATATCTCCTCACATTTCACTAGCTTACTGTTCTCTGTGCTTGTTAAAAAAAACGAAATCAGATATTTCTGTGCCGTAAATAGGAACATAAACAAAGTAGGGGAAACCACTCACATCAACAAAGCTGTAGTAGTATGCTTTGCTTCAGAATTCGTTTTGATGTTTGGAGCGGCGCCGCGGAGGGATATAGCAAGCGTTCTCGAAAATGACTAACCCTGCCTTTAATTATATACACTCATATGTTAGCAAACAAAACCCGATGTGAATTCATTAATCAAATGTGAAAGTTCTGCCACAAAATAATGCTGTTTTGTATCCTTGCACTTTTCTAAGTGGGTATAGGGAAATCCTTGACATTTCTTAGTGTGTATCACATAGACTACACCACTGCCTCAAGATCCTATTTTAGCAACAAATTAATGTTATTTTAACACACAATACACTGTATTTAAGTTGTTGCAAATGTCGGTCAGATAAACGATACGTCCTCTTTCCTCAGAATCGCATGCACGAGAGTATGAAACTTTTTGACTCCATCTGCAACAACAAGTGGTTTACAGACACCTCCATCATCCTCTTCCTCAACAAGAAGGACCTGTTTGAGGAAAAGATCAGCAGGAGCGCACTTACCATATGCTACCCAGAGTATTCTGGTAAGACATGACCTGTAGATCACAGAGTGGGGAGGATTTCAGTGGCTCAGCATATTGTGGGCAGGATCATTTTAACTCATTCATTTAGAGTAGAGGACCGCCAAGGAACAAGTAATGGCGGACAGATGGTAGCGATGTGCAGTAATTGCATAAACCTCAATAATACCAAAGATGGCGCCCTAATGCATTTCAACTGAAGCAAAAATGGAACGCTTCCTGCCTCTTAAGTGGGCATCAACAACAGCATTTTGCTGTGGAGGCTGACGTAGGCCCAGACGGCTAAAACTACCACGATGTTGAGCGCACAGTACGTACTATAGCAACCAGCTTCATCAACCATGTGTGGCCTGAAATAAAGTACATTCGCTGTCGTGGCCTGACGTTGTCCATCTCACGCTGCTGAATCCTCTCTGATAGTGCTAGTCCCTTCGTGTTAAATCCATCCTCTACTGGATCATTAGTGGCTTCTATTTCAAATATTCACCTTTGCTATCATGAATAATGATGTTCCCTGTGTTCTATTCTACTAAACTTTAACTGGCCTTTCACTTTAATTTGATTAGTTAAAATGGTTAAATATGATTAAATGTATAACCAGATGACAGACGTTTGTAGGGCAGGCTGCCCCCCTCAAGGCAATAGTAGGGTAAACCCTGAATAATTCTGTGGCTTTAGTTCTCTTCAAAGGTCATTCAAGGGATAGGTAGTATGGACAGAACAAAACGTTCTTCTCCACGAGCCCATAACCAGAGCCCTGTAGAAGAAAGTCACGTCAACCTCTTTCACTCCAATAAACCGTATTTTCACAGCAATAGCAGATCATGTAATCTCAAAACACTTCCTAGAAGTTACCCACAACGACTTAAAGTACCCTACACAATATATTGTAAATATAAATCGATGCATTTATTGACGACTAATTATCAAAGATTGCAGTTATATATCTGTATTTATAGATTCAAACGCCCGCCAAGCACTGTTTTGCATCTATCCGTGAACCACGATGTGACCATTGCAAATGTCGACCTTCCGTTGGCGTGACCCCTATCTTCCCCATGGCTCCGCCCACAATGCCGTAGGTGCCAGTACATATGAGGAGGCAGCGGCGTACATCCAGTGCCAGTTTGAGGACCTCAACAGACGGAAGGAGACCAAGGAGATCTACACCCACTTCACCTGCGCCACAGACACCAAGAACGTGCAGTTTGTCTTCGACGCCGTCACCGACGTCATCATTAAGATCAACCTGAAGGAGTGTGGCCTGTACTGAGAGCTCTGGCGCTGGAGGTTGGTTGCCTTCTTCAGCACAGCTGTGCTCAGCAGCAGGTTGTCTGCAGCAGCCTATTTTAGTCATGGGAAAATATGTGGCAACGTGATAATACAGGACAGACTGTTGCTCTGCCCCAGGGAAGCTGAGTCACGTCTACCCCCTGTAATCTTCATTATTTTTGCTTTTTTGTGTGGGTACATCTTGAACTGTGTTCTGAATCAAACTAAGAGAAACACACTCAATATCGAACGATCCAGTGGAAATCAAGCTTAATGTTTTACTGCTGTGTATACACTGTGTAATATGACTTTGAATTTATTGTGCCCAGAGGAAAATATGTTTTTCACAGCACTGTACCTCACCAAAACAAACATACTCACATAGAAAATACACCATAAACAGCAGACAACATCAATAACGACTGTAGTACAAATACGTTAAACATTTTAAACAAAACGACGACGAGACAAGATGATATCTTACTAATATCTTACTTGCTTGTGTGTACAGATGTACTCATCTGGAATAGCTACTAGCTAGTGTTCAGCGGTTCATTAGACTTGTTCTCATGTCGCGTGTGGGTGTGTTCACACATTGCTTGTTCAGGCTACTTTAGTACGGTTTAACTGCAAACCGACAAATACACCCAGTGGTAAAAGTTGTGTTAAGAGTTCAGATTTTCTCAGTTTGCAGGTTAAACTGACTGGAATACAGTTTCCTCCTCCTCTGTAACAATTACAGGATACTTATATACTTATATAAATGTCTGTGTTCACTGTTGTTAATGACCATTGTCTGGTTTCCCACAATGCATTGCAGGTGCGTGTGGAGCAGCATTTGGACTCCCTTGTGCCATGTCTGTGTTGGTTCCATGTGAGAGGCACGTGTGGTTACCCAACACCGTTACCGTAGCAGCTACTCTTCGCGCAGGCCTGCATTCTGTCACTAAAAGACGTATCACTCCGATCGCCACTCCGAATCTTTCCACCATCTCTGCAAATCATTTTGGGAGGAACTACGTATAGATTGACTTGTGAAACCAAACACTGTGACATTGTCCTGAGTCAGTTGATTTTTAGAGTTCCTCTTTGCATTCCAATCCTACTCACATCCGATTTTCATGTCTTTCTATTGTCACAGTATTGAGGAGAGGGTTCAAATCAAACCGCTTGGTGGTCCAACATACTGTATTACTGTCTATATTGTCACAGTATTGAGGAGAGGGTTCAAATCAAACCGCTTGGTGGTCAAACCTACAGTATTACTGTCTATATTGTAACAGTATTGAGGAGAGGGTTCAAAACAAACCGCTTGGTGGTCAAACCTACAGTATTACTGAATCTGCGACTTTCACAAGTTTATGTGTAGACTTTGTTATGCAGTCTTTAGTTTATAATATTGTGTAATGTCTTGGTCACCTTTGTTTTAATTGGAACATTTTATCTTTAAAGGTGTGCATGTATGTAGAATTTCCAACTTATCAATATGCGTGAGTGACATAATTTTTGTAATAATCTGTGTGAACCATGTTTGGTGTAATAGTTTCCTTGTGTCGACACACAAGAGGTTTAATGTGTGTGGTAAATTGCTATTTAAATTTGACCCCTTGTATTGTACACTATATTTGTATACTGAACACTTCATTGCAACACATACTGTATTGTTAATGGAGAAATGTATTTGCTCAGTGGTCATTGTATAATAATTATGTCAAAGTTAAAATATAGATATTCGAGAAATTTGAAGGTAGAAAGTAATCTATAGTATATACACACACTGAACAGCACGTCACATTTAAGGTGTTTATTACATATATACAATACTGTGCTATTATAATGTATGACCCTATACTTATAACACTGCTTTTGCAAGTATTATCTTTCCAATATAACCTAATCACGTGTGGTTTTGTTTAGACCACCGGTGAGAAGTCACAGGAGCCAATATTTCTAAAGGATAGGCAGGATGTATGATTCAGTTTTAATTTGTGCAGTTGTCCTTTTCATCTAAACATTATTAAATTCTGACAGTTAACCCCCCCCCCCCCCCCCCATTCCTTTTGTATTTTTGTATTCCCTCTATAGCTAATTACATTCCCTGTAGATTGTATTCTGTGACTTTACTGAGAGGAATCACAGATATTGAGCAGGAAAAGTGGGTTCATCTTAGAGACCAAACACATCTATAATAAAGTATGACATTGTGATGTTTTGTATATTTCCTTTGAAGCCTACTTTACTTGCAAACTGCACATTTGAAGTTAATGCATCTGTATTCCATGCCTCTATACATTTCATGAGAAAGGACAAACTCATTAGATTTACAATCCCTTTTCAAAATAAAACAATCCTTCTAGGGGTTCCCTCAGTTTTGTATAATCCATAGAGAATTATGAATATAGCATTTTATCTACTTAAATATACAAAGTTTCTCCACCATGCTTGTTTTATTCAACACAATCAAATGTGAATTTAAACACTATATAGATATATGTACATTTGATTTTATAATCTGCATGTTCTGTAATAATTGGGCATGTCAATGTTCTCATCATATTTTTACAGTTAAAATATTGATATCACTGACTATTGTACTTTAAATCAAGAATAATGTCACTATTCAATACATATATTTCCTGTGGGTATTTTTACACAGTAATATTGTGACCTAATTTTGACCAACGATACAGTAGCAATATTGTAGAAATTAGTAAAGATTAACTGAACAATTAAATAATTTCCATACCAGCAGACACGACTCAGGTGTTTGGCTAAACTTTCCACACCACGTTCATGGTTATCTTCATTGGAAAGCCGCTTTTCTGTCTAGATAGCCTGACAAACCCATCTGGATTTGAATATCGCTGTGTTGCAGGGGGTTGACAGTTACCGTGGTGGTGATGTGCTATGGTACAACAGCAGAGAACCAGGTCTTGCCAGAGGTGGCGTTAACACAGCTGGACGAGCACCGGATCCTCTTTCTTCTGTATACTTCTCAGTTAATGCCAATATATGAGGTCAGGGTATAAGGTAGGAAAGGAGGTTCTGCAAGTTAACAGTAGGAAGAATGACACTTTAAAACGTTTCCCTACTTCAAAAACATGGTAATTGCCAATGTTGGCTGTAAACCGTGCCCTATGTTGTCTGTTCACATAAAATGACTCCGTCTCAAATTATTTTTCAAGTTGTTCCTTTGTAGCTTTTAAGCCATTAATACGTGACATTCCACGTGAAAGCACTATAATGCACATGGAGTAGAGCTTGGTGTCTCTTATTTTCCTTCATCCCACAACAGGCCCAAAGGGTCTTATCAAGTGGTGTGAGATGAGTTTGTATCAGCTCATTTTATGGCCAGAAACTGTTGCTTGGCAACATCGAGTGGACAGATATGATACATTGAGGTCTAAATTGAATTGCCCATGGGTCTTTCCTCGCAGTGATCTACCACAGCTGGACCTTATTACAGTGTGTAGTCTCCTTCAACAAGGTCCAGATGGGGTTAGGTCACACCGCTCTGCTGTTAAGAGCCAGCGGTGCTCAACTCTTACCTGTTTCTTTGTGTTTTTGCTCTTTGGCAACTCAGAAAAGACCGCAGTCTTTAAGGTTTTCTTTGATGATGATGTCTGTCACGGCATTGAACACAATCTGGACGTTTTGCGTGTCTGTGGCACAGGTCAGGTGAGAGTAGATTTCTTTAACGCCCTTCTTCATGTTCAAGTCCTGAAACTGAGTCTTGATGTAGTCGCTGGCATCTTCATATGTGTTAGGACCTGCATGACAAGATATGGACGGTGGTTCATTTAGTTAATAAAATGTATGTCTTTCTAAATCTAGTAAGGAATTATTGGGCTTTAAAGTGGCTTTTATGTTGGTTACATTTATTCACTACAAAACCAACATGCACAATGCATCACATTTATTGGCATTTTTTATCTCAGATTTTTTTTTTCTTCGCTTAATCGTCCCCCAACCGATATACTGCACACTGCACACCGTAGGCTACCGTTCACCATTAACCATTCATGAGCCGTTAACGAAGGATACCTCCTCGGATGCACTCTGGCTGGTTGGATGCCGAATGAGACGGTGTCTGCAGGACTCACCGTTGTAGTCTGGGAAACAGATGCTCAGATGAACCTTCTTGATTTTCTCCTGAAAGAGATCCTTCTTATTGAGGAAGAGCACAATGGAGGTCATTGCAAAGAATCGGTGGTTGCAGATACTGTTGAACAGATGGAGGGACTCGTGCATGCGGTTCTGAAAAGGTCAAAGAGCAACCAATGTGATGTTTGACCCCTCTGTCCTTCTCTGCCCTGCTTTAGCGCTTCAACTCACCACTTCGTCATCCTCCACAAGCACCATGTCGTATGCACTGAGAGCGCCGCAGAAGATGATGCAGGTCACACCCTCAAAACAATGAATCCACTTCTTTCTCTCTGACCTCTGACCTCCCACATCAAACATCCTATTTTTCAGGGGAGACACACAAACAAAATATTTATCTGTGCAACAAAGTTAAGGCCTGTTTTCTTCTACCTGGGACTGTTCTAATATAATAATAATAACAATAATAATAATAATAATAATAATAACAATAATAATACTTAAAAACATTTTTATTTTTTAAATAATTTTATTTATAGGGCACCTTTAAGGGTTTACAATGTGCTGTGAGAGAAAAGCAGAATAATCAGTCAAAATTAAAGCAAAACACACAATTTTATTGATCATTATTTTATTATAACTTTCAGTTAAAATAAAATAATGATCAATAAAATTGTGTGTTTTGTTTTAGTAGGCTAACTGTCTTAAATGACTTGACTGACCTGAAGTGCAGCTCTTTGCAGCCAAACTGTTCCTCGATGATACCAGTGGTCTTGACTCGAGATCGGAGCACATCTTGCTCAGTGGGGATCCAGTCTGGTTTGCAGATTCGGTCCATTTCGTTGAGGTAGCTGTGTGAAGTGTGACATCAGAGAAATAGAGAAATACATCGTTTGATGACCCTTGCTGCAATAGTTTTCAAATATTTGTAATTATGCCAGGGTTCCTGTATGTATTTAATGTTTTAAAAATAAATGTCCACCATATATGTTCATGCAGAAAAGGCACGAATTGAATTCACTAGAATACAGAAAACAAATGTGTTTGATTCTTGGTTTGATAGTTGGGTGCTAATGTTTGAGAGGTGTACTCACTAGCCTGCAGAGTCATTGAGCTGGTATTCTGCAGCTCTCTCATAGGCCGCCTGCACACCGGAGTCTGTCCATAGCTTCTTGATAACCTCCGACAGTTCGGTGGGCATGGTTCCTTCCTCAATAGAATCCGATAGGTTCTGCAGCTGCTGTGCATCCACCTGTGGTAAACGTACACGCACAGAGCAGAGCACGCAGACGTAACATTATAGCGATTGATCTGCGTCGAGACAATTAACCTCACAGCGCATATTTGTTACGGTGTAATGCGTGACCTGGCCAGAAGAGGAGACAAAGTCAATGCCCAGCATCTCCATGCCCCTGATGATGGCCAGAGCGGACTGCAGGATGTTGCCAAAGATGATTGACTTGAATGCCAGTTGTTCCTCTTTTGTATAACCACCTTGATGGAGAATTCTGTCGGGAGGGTGTAGTACAGGGGATATGGTATGAAAGGAGTGGGGCTGTGCCCTGTGTATATATGTTATATATTCATTGGACAAGCATTATGCTTTTTATTGCAGTAAGTGAGGTACATGGCATTGCTACGTTAAGTCAGAAGACCATAGAAAATGTCTCAGTGCTAAATGTTTTTGTATGTACAGTGCCACCTTGTGGTGTATTTTGTTAATGCACAGCCAGCATATTGTCTGAGGCTAATGCTATGCTACTGTGACGAATCGTTGCAAGTAAGTGTTTTCCTTTCACTTGCTTTGGAGTTGTGGCGCCGTTTTGCCTGGTATTTGCGCCAGTGACACACACGCACACACGCACGCACGCACACACATATGAAATTAAACTTACTTCATTTGCTTTACAATTGTGCTTTTTCCTGACTCACCAGCACCTGAAAGAGAGCACAAACGTGTTCTACTGTCATGGCAGAGTATACACGCACCCGCACACGCACGCACAAGGGAATGTGATGACATTGCCTGCACAGGATGCAATTACTCCAATATATTTACATAGAAAATCATATCACATCCCTGACTGCAGCAGGCCGTTCCGTGTCGTGTCATAGGGCAACCAAAGAGAGATAGAGAGCCTACTCTAATTGCTTGAGCCTTCAACATGACACTCATGTAGCTTCAGACAGCCTGCTGACGTTGGTGCGCAATCACACAGGCAGTATTACAGGTTTATTTCTGCTCATGGCAGTAATTATATTATTTTGTTTATGTTCTTGTGTTTATCATCATGTGTATTTTCAGTTAAATGCCGGTTTTCTGATCATATAGATGACCATAAGCTTTGGTGTTATGTGATGTAGATGGTTTTATTCTCAGTGGATTGCTTCTGTTCTCTTTGTTTCGTCGAATTATTAATTTCCCCATAAGCTTAGTAGGCAGGGTGGCTTATTGATTGAGCCTTTCATGATGGTAAAAGCAAGGATGCCCCTGCATCCCTAAAATAGGTAAAGAGATTTCCCTATGGTGGGTTTAATATAATTTAACAAACCACATTAATAAAATCAATTTGGCCTTGCCTCTGTCAAAGATGAATTTCTTTGTATTTGTATTTATATTGATGTGTTTTTATCTCTCAATTAAAATATGCATTTAATTAATTAATTAATTAATTAATTAATTAATTAATTAATTAATTTCTGTATTAGTCATGTGGCTTTTCATTTATTAATATTGGCAAAGTTTCTTTTGGCCTCTTTCTGCAAATGTTAAAAGTGAATTATTGTGTGTTCCAGCTTGTCAATATCAGTATTTTTAGATACCTGATTTTTTATATTTCTGTTGTTGAGTTGCATCCTGTATTTAGGTTTGTTGAATGTTGACGGTAACTTCTCCTTAGCCATATGCTTTGTGTAGCATAACTTAATAATACTTACTGTAATGAATATTAGGATCCCTATAAGCTTAAGAAATATTTTGCAATACATACCAGCAATTAGTAAAATCACATAATGTGCAAACCTTTTTTTAATCATAATTTATGTTTCATACATTTGGATTTGAAGGGGGAAACAATAAACTTTACAAGATCTGGACTAAACCAGTTAGTTAATTGGATTGACATTTCATCACTGCACTCCCATAATTTGTTTAGACCAAAAGCTGTGACCTATTGAGTACCAATATTCTTAAAATGAAGTAAAAAAGTATAAATTCAAAAGGTTGTCACGCTATTACCAATTTGGCTAAATGTGAATTACTAGCAGAATTAAATAATTCAATGTTTTGGCACTTAATACTTGTATTTTATGTTTATTTCTTTATTTATACATTTTATAATTTTACTCCTTTACTAATAACTATTTCCATTATGCCTTTTCGGTGTGCCCTCATCTCCTAATAATCTAATGGAGGAGTTTTATCTGCAAACAAAAACACTGCAAAGCCTTCATTCATCATTGCACCTCTCAGGAGCCAGGATTCAGGAACGCACATGTTGTTTTTAGCTCTCAAGGTTAATGGCAACAGTATTACTTTCTTCATCATTGTGATGGCTGACTCTCACTCGCGTTATGACTCACTCTTCTAAACCGTACAAGATTTTGCATAAAGTTAAAATATGAAGAATGTTGTGTAATCAAATGAAAGAAAGAACGAAAGAAAGAAAGAACCATGCTTGGCATCAACAGGGTGCCTGTCCACAGATGTCTGTGCCAATGTGTGGCACGGATCTGTGCGTAGGAGTTTACTTACCAAGCAGCAATAGCTTGACTGTCTTGGCGTCCTTATCAGCATCTTCCTGCAGTTGCTTTTCCAACTCTTTCGACTTTTTATCCTCAGCGCTTGCTCCAGCACCCATTCCGTCTTCCTCCTCCAAATCAAGTTCCTCAAGGTAGGAAATGTTGGCAGTTCTCCGAGTGCAGCCACAGAGAAACCGGGCACAGCACTAGTTGCACTGAAAGGTGACTTTTAGGTGGAAGGGAAGGAAGTATGTTCCGAGCTTTCTGGCTTGTGTGACCTGCTTCGATTGGTGATCCGATGGGCACAGTTCATCCACCAAGTCAAGTCAGTCCTGGAGCCATGAGCCACCCTTTAATCCACCCTCTCCTTAAACCTTTGACTTAGGAGATGCCTCTTCTCGATTGGTCATTCAATCCTATTAGCCTAATAAGGACAATAGCGAAGGTTGGGAAAAAGAAAAAATTCACCTCCATGTCTAATTCACTTAGTTTTGTGTACATGGCCATGTGAATAGGCAAATGCTACTATACTAACATGTAATTGCTTTTTCCCAATTTTGTGTGAAGCGCGTATGCACAATAGTGCTCGCTTGATTATTTTCTAACTTAATTGTGTTCATTTAGACATAGCTGCCTGCAGTCAGGATTGATAGGGAAAAGGTTGGAATTTTATTCCGACAAACATGGAATATTATTCAGTTGTAACTGGCTGGCACATGGACTGTGGAGGGAAAGAAGTATTAAGGTCTTACACATAAGATGTTTAAATCCCAGATGGTGTGTGCTTTCCATTGTACCATGATGTTTATCAAGGTGAATATAAGTTGTATTATAAAGGTTATCAATGTCCTTCAACGTATTTAACATTCTCAAAAGAGTCAAATATTCAAATGTCCTCACTAGCAGAAGTTAAACCTGTTGAAAGTGATTTGCACAGCTGATCTTTGAACTGTCTAGGAGGAGGCCAGTCTCCCTAGGTTAGTGGGTTAGTCTATTGGTAGAGGTCAGTAGGCCTTTTGTTTGTGAATTGTTTAATCCTGCTGGTATGTTTGATGATGACTATATCAGCTAGCCCAACACATCTTTAGCCAACTAATAAGGGAACAGGGTGATATATATATTGACTAACTATGTGTGTTAGTCGAGGCTACACACTTTGTATATTGCTTTAGTATGGCATTTCTTTCATTTTGCTGATATAGCATGATATAGCCTGGTTTGAGGAATGCATAGTTTTGTATAGTGATAACCTTTAGTGCAATAATTGCAGTTTATATTTTGAATATGCTCAATAGGCAGTTTATTTAAATGACATATTGTATTATAATTATTTCTTTATAATATACATATATCATATTGTTTGCAGAATGATATTCATGTTTGTATTGATGATGCCATGTTGTTTTAGTATTTGTGTATCTCCTGTGTGTGCATATTGTGATTACTGACTTGACATTTAACATTTGAAAAGAAGACTAGCCTGAATCGTAAACCCCCGAGACTGTCAGCTATGCCATCTTTCATACCTCACTGCCAGAGCAGAGCATTTTTGCCCAACAAACAATCTGTCCAGGAAACCAAGATGGTTTCTTTTTGTTTGCTTAACTTTTAGAGACAAACTGTGACTTTGCTCATGTTGAGAGCTTGATGAGTGTATTTCAGCCAGAACATCTATAATAAGGTCATATCACTAACTATGGACACCAGTTGCCTGCAGGAGGTCGCTGGTCATAAATCCCCAAACTCATCCAACCCGGCTAATCATAGCAGCCATTCTAGAGATGGAGGTAAGTCCCATTAGGCTCTCGTGGCGCCCGGTCTACATACCTGATCTGTTGACAAGATTACCCACAGAGCTCCACATCGAATTGGTAAGTCTCCTGTGAGTTGAACAGGCGAAACAGGCAGGTGGTGATTGTTTCTGTGTGTTTGTGTGTGTGCGTGTGGTTGTGTGTGTGTGTGTGTGTCAGTTTGCATGTGTGTGTGTCTGTGTGTGTGCATGTGTTTGTGTGTCAGTGTGCGTGCATGTGGTTGTGTGTGTGTGTGTATTGGGGGAGAGACAGCAATATATACTATATCTTGACAGTGTGGGGAGCGAGATAAGCACTAAGCCTTTTGCTCATGTCCATGTGGCCTGTGTGAACTACTGCTCATTCTTGACTTGCAGATGCTACACACACTGTTCAAACAGAGTCAATTTACATTTAGGATAACATAGGCTACTTCTGTATACAGTATGTACAGGCAATATCAGGCTCCTTAAACATTGTATTAAATAAAAATACAATAAAGTATTTATATATTATATAAACATGTATGTATATATTATATATTTTATAAACATGTATTATATTATATAAATATGTATTTTAAAAACAATTACAAACTCAACAGCCTGAATGATTTTCCATTTTCCAAATGTGTTTTTCTTCATTTTAGGAATACCGGTAACACTACAACCCAACATCCATTTACAGCTAACACTGGCGCTCCCCGGACCAGGATATCATGAGGCTACTTAACGCACATCCACGTGACCACATCCATGTAGGCAGAGGACAGAAATGCATGAAAAACTAGTGGCCACATTAGCCGCACGCACACATGTGTGTGCCATATTAGATATTTTAACTCATTCTGATGAATCACCAATGCCTTACGCATTAGCCCTTCTGAATGTCATTCACTTAAAACCAATACTTTTCGTTTAAATTAATATAATATATTGTTATTTCTAGCTGTTGTTGCTGATCTTGCACCGTGCACATGCGTTATACATCATCTGGTCCACTTGATAAAGCGGAATAAAAGGTCTACGGTATTTATCTAAACGTGTTTAAACAATGATTTGACAAGACAAATTACAATTAAGTGTATTGTATTTAGTTATTTTGCGCACAGTTATACTAAAAAATATGTACGATGCAGGAACATGCAGGATTAATAAAGCACAGCGGATTGTTCAGGCAAGACGAAAAATGACTTTGACAAAGTAGTCCTGACTGAATTATGGAGCTGCTGTCATTATTTTCCTAAAATGCCACAAGAGGGTGCACAGTTGCTATTTTATTGAATACATGTTTTCCCATAACCTTATTTTTGACCATCTTTTTAGCAACAGTGAATATAAAGTGCTATATAAACAACATAGTTACTTAAAAGTACCTAGTTACTGCCCAACACTGGGTACAAGTAACTAGTCACAAGTAACTAGTAAAGTAATGTAATTACCTTTTCCAGTAACTAGTAGTGTAACTTTTTCCATAAAAGTAATAAATTACAATGACTAATTCAAGTAATGCTGCACGTTACAATAACAATATTTCTGGTCCTAGCAAACTTAGGATAGGCTAATTGAACCAACCTGTCCAATCATCTGGTTTGAGAGGCTGCAATGTTTTCACTTTGGCTGATCGTTGACTCCTAAGGTTCATTATTGATCCAATAAAGAGGATTCAATTCTAATATGAGCTGGCAAAACAGGCGTGACACGGTAGTGATATAGTAATGGAACTAGTAATGTAACTAATTACTTTTAATACCCAGTAATAGGTAAAGTAATGTAATTACTTTTTTAATGAGTAATAGGTAAATAGTAACTTAATACTAAGTAACTTGCCCAACACTGATGATCACACAGTGGAGTATAATAACACTTTTATTCTTTATGCTTGCCTTCCAATGTTGTGAATAGGCCCTACTTTAATCCATACACTGGAGTTTATATGTCCATGTCTACATTATGGCATTTCACTACAATGTGTTTACCATGACTATTATAGACTAGGCTTCCCATGTCACTCTCACACAACCCAGTCTCGCACAGTCAGTGACATGATTGCCATAGTGTTTGTGTTCTTTAACACCTAAATGCTCAATCCCTTATATACGAATGACGTACGCACCCAGCACATTCATTTTTAGTCTGTCACGGTGTCTCCGCTGCGACCGCCCATGCCATTCTCCCCCCGTCGGTACTGGGCTTTGTGCCACGGGGATGTGTGGTCGCCACGGCAACAGCGGAAGGCTGGGGCAGGGGAAGCCGATGCTCGTTGGCCGCTGCCGCCGAAGGTCTCTGTCAACACTAGCATATACTAGGGCTATACTAGGGCCGTGTGAGTCTTCTGAGGGAGGGGGCGGGGCTTATCTGAGGGAGGGGCGGAGCTTGTCGCACCGCAGCGTGAAAACAAGTAAAGTGCCACACTGTATTATAGCAGCCGCTCTGAAAAACAGTCGCTTCAGACACGTAGACCTGCTACTCTCTCTCTCTCTCTCTCTCTCTCTCTCTCTCTCTCTCTCTCTCTCTCTCGCTC
>JAODOY010000016.1:1283049-1300069 GCA_025399855.1 Forbesichthys papilliferus | reverse complement strand
GTTAGCTTCAGTAGTGTCGGCTAGCTAGTGTCGGTTAGCTTCAGTAGTGTCGTTAGCTTCAGTAGTGTCGGCTAGCTCCCTATCCTCTGCTCGCGTCAGACTTTGTGATCCATCTGGCTTTCCGTAGCGGTGTGGTGTGTTGCAGTGTGGTCTGCTGTGTTGTGATGTGTGTGTGTGTCATCTAATGCACAGATAGATAGGCTTGGACACATTCTACATATTCTACATCGTATAATGATAGTGAAGACATCAGAGCTCCCGATCACATGTACAGTAGCCAAGTAGCCATCCTTCACCTTGATGACAGCTTTGCTTACATCGATTTGATTTCCTTCTGTTTGACAATGTAGAAAATAGTAAGACTAAAGAAAATTCACTCTATCTACAATTTATACTTTTGTTTAATTGAATAACCAACACAGCAGCAAATGTGAACATTTAGCTTGCCTTCACCTAGAAACCCCCCCCTGCTGGCAAGATTCCTAAACTGCAACAGCGTGAATGAGAAATACCTCTGCAAATGCTTTACTCAGTGAGAGCTGAGCCTGTGGGAAGGGGGGGAATTTATTAGCGTAAAGGGAGAATCTCTCTCTCTCTCTCTATCTCTCTCGTGTGGGAAGGGGAAGAGAGGGGGGGCGAAGAAAGAGAGAGAGAGCTCCCATCACAGAAGCCTCCAGTGAGACTCGTCCATCACAGAGCAGCCAGCCTCCCTGCGGTAGGAGACTCATCCAGGTTGTCATGGCGCCTGCACAGGGTGAGGCTGTGCAGGAGCTCAGCCTCACCCCAGTTTATGAAACGCATTGTGTCACAAAGAATGCTTTTTAGCATGTTTTAGTTTGTCTTTACCGAAACTGAAATTACACACACACACACACACACACACACACAGACAGTATTAGGGTGTGTCGGTGTGACGTTTGGTGTTTCCCAGCATGCACTGCTTCACCCTTCTGCCTTGGTGCCATGCTAGTAGCTAGTGTGTGTGTCTGTGTGTGTGTGTGTGCACGTGTTTGGAAGGGGTGCATGTCAATCTTGTTGCATATATGTTGTTAAATGATTGATTTATTAACTGTGTGTGTGTGCGTGCGTCTGTGTTCCAGGCCCCTCCCCCACATGGGAGGCGGGGCCTACAGCCTCCCCAGGCCTATCAGATGTAGCCCCGCCTCTCGAGGGCGTGTTCCCCCCGGCCCCCCTGGACCCCCAGGAGCCCAGAGACCGGCCTAGCAGCCTCCAAGGGCCCCGTTCCTCCAATGGGGCCGCGGGGAGGGGCGGGGCTCCGCCCCCCAGGAAGACCAGTGGTGGTGGGAGGAGGAAGGTGCCGGTGTCCCCTGGACCCTGGAAGGTTCCCGGCCCCCACAGGATGCCCGGCACCCTGCGCTCCGGGACCTCTACCCTCAGCAGGTAGCAGACCAGGGAGGTCCTTGACCCACCTGGACCCACCGGAGTCCATCCGAGTAGTCCTTGACCCACCTGGACCCACCTGAGCCCACCCAGTAGTCCTTGACCCACCTGGACCCACCGGAGTCCACCTGAGTAGTCCTTGACCCACCTGGACCCACATGAACCTGTCTGGACCCATCAACCCTTCTGGACTCATGTGGATCTATGTGACGCCTGTAGATCTATTCTGGGCCAGTTTGGAGCAGCGTGGGCTCATCCAGAGCAGTGGCTGTGGCAACAGACCTTCTGGGGGGGGCAGCAGCGATATGAAAGATGTTTTTATTTATAATACTATAAATTATTTTGAGAAATATTTTACACCCTCCACCTTAAAAACTGGAAAATCATCATACTTAATCATAATCAAAACGAAAACGTGTGTGTGCGCACGTGCGTGTGTGCGCGTGCGTGTGTGTGTTTGGAGCGTGCATGTGTGTGTTTGGATTAATTTCCCCAGCTTCGAGACTGAAGTCACGTGCAGATCAAAACCACTAATGGTTGCTATGGCAGATTTTATATATGACACAACGGAGTCTATTTTATGGTTTGGGGTCAGAGATGGTTATTTCTAAAAGATCTACAGTAGATCTGAACATTGCTCTTTGATGGAACTTTGCCTTAAAAGAGCCTGTATGGATCTTGAATAGTCTATTGGTTGATTATAGACATATAAATGTAGTATTTGTCATGAGACATTGTGTAAATAAGATATTTTTTATGCATCATAGGCCAGTGGAAAACACACAAGGCAACAGTATTTTCTAAAGCGTTGGGTTCTGCTAGGAGGACTGGAATCGCCCACAAATCAACAGGTGTGTTGTCATAACACATCCACACCATTTTCCCAGTTGAAGCAAAGCGGGATTTGTGGAGCTACTGTCAATCAATACCACGAGGGGGCGGAGCTAGTGAGTGGAGGAGGAGTGCCCTCAATTTGACGACGAAGATTCAGGCTGCTAATGAACGGTTGATTACTATTGCTAGTATTTTACGTCACGTATTTATAATACCACATGAATATTTAGTAGGGGTGTTGAGATGAAAAGTTATATATGTCACCAGAATATGTATGCAAACGAGTTCATCAGAGGGACACTGATGTGTGCACATTTAAGTTATTTTGGGTCAAACTGTTCGTTGGTCATACAGTATGTTATGGTAGTCGGCCTGGCTTTACATAGCATGAGGCCAGGTGGTCATTTAAATAGACCAACATTTGTCTCGTTTTGCATTTACTCTAGTTTCTCATTCTCACCAGCTCAGTTGGAAACACTGCTGAGTGCTCGTTGAGAGCAGACTGTTTCCACACGACTCTATTCTATTGCACACCACAAAAGTCATACGTTTGTGTTTATTGATGTCAACTTCACATCTCTGCTGCTAAGAGATGACAAACCAGATGCATTATGTCTTTCAAAGCCTTTTGTAGCTATTATGTGGTTCCTTTGTAGAAGACCAGAACAGCTTCAAGTTGTTCTCTGTCGGTCCTTTTCCAATTGGGGGTTTCTCTCGTCTGGTGGAGCAAACTTGAATCAGCTGCTCCGGTCCATGGGTAGGAAGGAAACCATCGGGGGGCTCCAAAGCGCTGGACGTGATGAACATACGCAGCGTTGCTTCTTCCTGAAAAAATGTTGAGCAGTTGCAGTACAGTTACATTATAGTTACATTACATATATCTTAGTTACATTACAGTTACATTACAGTTACATCACAAATATCTCAGTTGCATTTCAGTTACAGTTACTTTGGAGTTACATCAGTTACATTGCATTTATATTTCAGTTGCCTTGTTATTACTTAATTGGTAACAATCAGAAGGAAAATATAATAAACATGTTTCACAGGGCTTATGACTATGGTTTTACTAGTAATATATTTTTATTTCTTTATTTTATGACTTACAAATCAAGTCGAGATCAACAAAGTCTAGCTTTTGCACATTTCACTGCTTCCCACACTGAGCTGCTGATACAAATCAATACATGCCGTAAAAAAAAGCTCTCTATCTGCAAATAGTGGTGTGTCATATGGACCTGGCAGCCCTTCTCACAAGCCCTGCTCCTAACACTGTGTAGACGACGTGTAAACAGATAAATCTATAAATATGACTCAATGTATTATGGACCGCTCACAAAGACTAAGTGAACTATTTTTATGAGATGCAAAACACTATGGATATATTCACTTTTTCAAAAGACCTCGATTACTTGTATGACACCCTGAAATGCTGTCAAAATAAAATCTTGTGACAACACCACAAATGATGTCATGTTATGGAATTTCACACATTTTTGGTTCTGTGTGCATCTCGCTTGATTATAATTTAACGTTAATAACGTTGTGGACATAACGGTAGTATGAATGTGTACAGGTATGCACAGGGGTGGTCAGTGTTTATGATACGGATTTGAAATATGTTTGAAATCCAAAATGGTATTTTGTCATTTGTATTTGATGGGATTGTTGATAATTGCTTCATATTTTGTATCAAGACCCACGATGCATTTGGTTAACAGGGTCTGGACACGCTATCCACAATGGACTTGGTTAACAGGGTGATGTGGCGCTTGACATATCACCAAATAACCACTAGGTGGCAATACATACCATAATATCACTAACTATATCACTACTATACCTGTCACCAGCAAAGATGCATTGTTTTCAGACATGTAACAACACGTGTACCCTATAGTTACTGCGGAAGATCTGCGTTAAGAGCTACGTTGGATTACGTGGAGGCCTGTCCTGTTTCACTGAGAACTGACGACATGTCTGCATATTAGAGGTCACAACCGGCGTCACATTAAGGTTTTCGCCCATCTAAGCCCATAGCCTGCTGTAATTGACCGTTCTTGTCTTTTGAAGTAATTGCGAACTATGAATTAACTGTAAAGTTACAATTTGAGTTTTACAGTTGTATTTATTTAGGCGCTCCTTGCAGTCAGTCAGCGTCAATTTGCAATCAGAAATATTCAATATTATTATTATTATTAGTAGTAGTAGTTGTAGTATTATTATAAAACTTGGCAGAAATGTCTTAAAACAATATTAAATAGGGGTTGAATACGTATGACATGACTATATTAACAAAATATACGGTTACACAGGAATACTATATTTTATTTGTTGAATTTATGTAGGCCTATCAATCAACTGATAAATAAGTCAGATATATAGCTCTTTGAAATAGATTTTATTTGTAAATCATTTAAATGTTTGGGGGGTTGAATAGGTCAGGCGTTGTGATTACAACTGTTATGTGCTTCCACAGAAACCACGTTGTCTCTGCATTGCCAGGGAGGCCCACCCCACTGTGTCTATACTACCTGGGGTAACATCCACAGTGTGACATGAATCACCCCACTGTATCTATTCAACCTTGATTAAACATCCACAGTTTGACATGAATCACCTTACTGGCGGTGTCGGGCCTCGACACAGAGTATGAAACTCAACATTAACTTGAATAGCCTTAAATAAGTCAGGCGTTCTAGATATGCTCCCCCCCCCCCCACACACACACACACACACACACACTTCAGGACACGCACAGGTGTTTGCTTTTACTTTTTCACACCTCAAGTTTGCAATCACCTTTCTCACGAGAGGTGTGGTTTTGTAACCTGTGTCAACAGGTCGATCGTTATTAATCCATCACAGTTACGGTAAATGCGTTTTATCGCTAAGACACTCCCTATTTCTAACAAGTATAAGCCCCACAGTAATCTGTATGACTATCAGCAGAATTACTTTTTTTTAGATAAGAAAATACGTTTCTGGGAATATATTAGATGACATGTGTGTCTGGGCTGATTAACAATCACACTATATAACCTGCGGTTATGTAACCTGCGGTTTATACACTGGCTGATTTGTTGCCAAAATAAGACTTTTGGAGACTAAATATGGGTACACTGCATGTAGACTACCAATGGTGTTTAGACATATACCGTAGACTACACTCTTCCACTTTAACAGCCCCCGAGGGCGTTGTAAGCTGTTTACAGAGTTGGGTTTATAATCAATGCAATATATTGGTTGGCGGTGACAAATCTTTCTATTTTTGTGATCATTTTTGTTTCTCTGGGGATGAGATTAAAGTAGGCCTAGGACTTCATTTCAATCAGGCTATTGATTGGTGTTAATGAAAGGTTATTAATATAGCAGTTCTCAATTTTTGGTCTGCAAACTTTCCCTTTAAATATGAAAGTATAGACCTATACATATATTATTTTATAAATAGCCCACCTGTAATCTGATTCCACTATTTTAGCTGGTAAATGTACGCTAATGGTGCAGTTACTGTTTTACAATACTTCTCAACCCTGCCTGTTCATAATCACACCTGTCTGACTCAGTGCCTCATTAAAAAGGGATACAGCTCCACCTGTTCATTCAGATATTGAGTAAGATAAGTGTCAACCCCTTTATTATTAGGCTAAATGGTGTTTAACTAACCGCACCCATGTTAGGGTTAACCTATAACCTCAGGAGTCCTGAGAGGCCCATATGCACCAGTATTGTTTAGGCTAAATATACACAAATGTATATACTGATTGGCCTACGTGTTGCCAAATGATCTATAGCCTAGGGCTGTGCTGGTTTATTGGACAGTGTATATTATGTATCTAGTGAATATGGTAGCCTTTTATATGCAAATTGCTTTATATAGCTGTATTGTGAGTGAATCACTGTTACAATCACATTACTGGGGTAAACTGCAGCAAACATTGAGCCTGTGTCTTTGACAAACATCATATAAAACATTTTATAACCCCTCCGTTCCCCACAAATTATAATCTCAAATTATATTTGTGTCTTCTGATTTCACCCGTGTATAAATTGATCTAGTATATTCAAAATCGTGCACAGCAGGGTATAGGCTAGTATTTAGCTGTTTTCAAGTCACCAGAAATTGGCATTTAAGTGCTTCATGCCGCTGCACCCCCCTAACATTTCACAATATCTTTGGGACTATGAAGCTATATCTTACTGTCGTAGGTTTATAGGCTACATATTCTAGTCCCCTGAAAACACACTTGAAACGGGAGACAAGATTGAGGGATATGTGGCTTCACCCAAAACCACCCGTGGTCAGAGCAGAACACGCCCTCCCAGCTAACATCAATGACTATGGATGCAGCAGCAGACCGCCCATAGGATGGCGCATCGCCGGGGGAGGGCCGTGTTCCACCCGGGCAGGGTTCGAGTTGCGGTGGGCGGAGGCTGCGGATATTCAGCGGCTCTCCTTGGGCGTCTCAGTAAGACGCACGTTTTGGGAATTTGGTCCTGGTAGTTAAGTCAGCGAACGAAGAGTAGATTTTGTTGCTTTTTTATTCCTGTGTGTGTACCAGGTAAGGCCATTATCTTATTAAATAATGAGTTAAACAAATGTTCTTGGCGTATGATAGTAGTGACAGGTTTGGTTTTGGTTGTGGGAAACAGAATGCGGCGTCGATGGTTTAAGCATCCCGGAGCCCGGGACGCCGTGGGTTGTTCCATGGCAGTTCAGTGGATGTATTAAATGACGTGTGTTTGTGGCTCATTTTACCTTGCCTACTTCAAACGCGCGTCTGTGTTTAGTATAGCAGATAGAGGCTAACCTCTCCCGTGTCCCGAAACAGCGGCGCAAGGTGCCGGGGCAGCCCGTCTAGCAGAGCGCCACATTCGGCCATGCCTCGCTCCACAGCACGGCGTCTTGTATAGATATGATATTGATACCGTTCATCTGCCGTAAACTGCTCTACGCTTGCGACACAAATTATCTTAATTTGTAGGCAATAAATTCGTAAGTAAATGCTACGTCTAAAAGAAAACGTTATATTTGCGAGCAACCTGACCGGTGACCTTTTTTAAATATCTGCATGAGCTGTGGTGTAGCTCAGATGGCAAGCACAATACTACTAGCAAACCAAGTTAGACCTCTATTGGGTGACAATGCCAGCAGTTTAATTTAAGCCTTGACTAGTGTGTGTATTCTAATTAATACTGAAGCGTACATCTCTTGCCGCGTAGACGACGCTATAATTACTGTTGTCGACAAAGGCTATAGGCTACAAACGCCTACCGTTACTTTGGTCTAAAGTTTGCAAACAAGTTGTTTTACGTTCCAACACATTTAGCTGTGCATGCAAACAGCTCCTTCGTGTTCTTATTGTCTGACTGGTTTAGAGCATAGCAGTTGTCCATAAGCAGAAGGACTAAATCTTTCTAAGATGTTTAATATGTTTAGGAACAGTTACACTGGTTTAACATGGCAGCCGTTTTCCGTGTTTCATTGGTACACTCATCATTAATCTGTATAGCAGTTTAACTGACAACATTTTGGTAAATAAAGCAGGATTTGATGTGGTAAATGTTTAATTTAATTGAATGAATGTACCATATGGCTCTAAAAGGCTGAGTTTTGTGATTAGATAGACTTAAGTGTGCAAATGTTGACTACACCTTGTCAACTAGTTTGTGTATTAAAGTATCTAGGTAAGTAATTATAGCCAGCTTGGTCTCTCAGCACAGGTGAAATGGCAGGTGTGACTAAGTTTGTCTTTGCTAAATGAATACTCCGACTATAGACTCTACTATAAAAGTGGAGCTGGCTTCCAATCAAAACGATTATGGTTATGTAACTTACTACAGCTGAGTGGTTCTGCTGCACCTGTCACTCATCACCAGGCTTGTGCCAGGAGGCATGTGATGGTGTGAAGAAGTCCTGCCTGCCAAGCAACCATCTCAACCTGTGTGTGTGTGTGGAAGAGTCTGCTGTGTTGCGTAACCTGTGCGTCTTTCTGATGTCTGGGATGGGAGGAATATTCCCCCTCAGTCTGTAGCCTACATGTGACATCGAAGTGGTTGTGCTTGTATTAAAGGTCCACCGGGTCATATTCAGTCTAGCCTATATGGGTGTAACTAAGAACACACTTTTAGTTTTGTTCAACGCTCTTGTGTTTGTCCATCTTAACATGGCATTTACACCACAGATCCTTGTGGTAACATCCTGATCTTATGAGCTCCAGAATTACTTACTGAGTCAGAGTCCGTGCCAAGCTTACGAGGGTCTATGCATCAGACGTTTAGCACAGAGTTGCTTATGTGACGTAGTGCTGATGAACGGGAGAGGCTGAGACTAGCTCCAGGTTGACTTTGCTGCGAGTTTGGGCCGATCCATAGTCTGTGTAAGCTATGCAAAGGGTACTCCAAGGGGAGTTTCATGCGTACTTGCGTAGCAAAGTGTGTTGTCCTTGATCGCTCACAACCTTTGTCAGTTATGGCACAATGAGAAAAATCTACGGTTTCTCTGGACTGCATTTATATAGTATAGTATTTTCTATATCACCCTACCACCGAAGGTCTATAGCAGAGCGATTCAACTCCGGTTCCGGAGGGCCATGTTTTAGATTTCTCCCTGCTCCAACACGCCTGATTCAAGGTTGTCAGAAGCCTGATAAGGACCCGTTCATTTGAGTCAGGTGTGTTGGAACAGGGAGAGAACATGCAGGGTGCGGCCCTCCAGGACCGGAGTTGAATGGCCCTGGTCTGTAGAGAGGTATTTGTTTTTTCAGCAGTAATAAAATAATACAGTCCTCTTCAGTAGTTTCTACCTGAGAGGTCACCAGAGGCTTTGCTACCCCCTGTTGGATTTAAAGTGTATCACATCTGAAAAGGCTCAGCGCACCAACTGACATGCGTTCAACTCTATGTACTAAAAATTTTACCTGCGAGGCCTGTCGGTCTGCACAGGCTTGAATCGTCGTACTAGAGTCCGAATCCCAGTGTTTCTGACCAATCAGCATCACACTGGCCGCTGCATGGAGACAGTGGCGTAGTCGGGAGAGCGCCGCGTCAGGAGATTGAGAAGTCGCTGGTTGGAACCCCGCTCACTCCTCTCCAAGCGTGGAGCCTGGCTCTCTGAGCTCTCATTTGAATTTAATCGGTTCCGATTCTGCTTATCGACTATCGATTCCAATATTTTTGGAAGAAGAAATACAACATATTCAAAGAGGGAACATTTCCGGACTTTTCATTTAGGCTATAATCAGTCAAATCAAGGTCAATGTTGACCATCAGATCTGACAGGATTCAGGAAGGGTTTTTTTTTGTGCTTAATTTATAAAAAATAAGACAAATATGAAAACACTCTGTTTCAACTTGGAATGGTAACCAACCATAACGGAGGTCAAGGGGCACGGGCTACACCACCCTCGGTGTGGTTGAATGTGAGGCAACACTGTACGTGTTCCATCACTGTGTGGCCAGATGGTTAGGAAAGTGCTGAATGAATGCAGTTCATTTGCCATGTGCAGGTTGTTGTCAATCATGTCAGTTCATCCAATCATCTGCCAACCATTGTTTTGCAAGTACCCGCCCTCTTCTGTACAGTTCCAACGGACGGCGTCCCAGATGGTTGTGTGCAGCAACCCATCTGGTGTGTCAGGCTGTGTGCCACCGCCGACTTGTCAGGGTTTGAATGGTCATTCTTGTTTGTGTGACAAACCATTGTCCACAAGGTTTCAGTGACGCGTCTCCTGTCATGTAACAAAGCCTGCCAGGCACAGAGCGGCAGTCTCAGAGTGTTCCTAGCAGCACCAACAATGCACGCTAACGTAAAGACCACAGCACACAGTATCTGCTAGAAGCGTTCCTCGGTGATACGGCATGTGGGTCATCATGTCACCTAATGACGTTCTGCTGGAACATGTTCTGTAGGAGAAAATGTGCTTCTCACACACGCAGGTCAGGTGTGGAGTTACATCTCTGGTGGTGGTTTCCCAGCATGCAGTTCTCTCCCGCTGCAACAGGTGTAGTTCATGTCATACCGTGGTGGCTTGAATGTCCCGTGAGAGGAGCAGGAGCGTTGACAGAAGCCTGAAGCTAGATGGTCCCCGGGCTCACGTATCCGACGGATAACCGTGACTGCTTCACTAATACGTCGTGTCAGGTTGCTGGATAGATAGGATTCACAAGAGAAATTACCCGATTAGGCTCAGGCCTGTGGCATCTGTGCAGACTGCTGCCCCCTTCCTGCAGAGAATAGCCTAGACGGTGTGTTTGGCGAGGTCGTCTTCCACATGGTGCAGATGTTATGCCTCTTGGAGCACAGCACAAACCTGATGCTGGAAATCAACACCGCGCCCATGTTTAATTCAACGGGCCTTCTTCCTTCAACCTGTGCACCATAGTGTTCTAACATACATGTTCACCATACTGTTCTAACATACATGTTCACCATAGTGTTCTAACATGTTCACCATAGTGTTCTAACATACACGTTCACCATAGTGTTCTAACACACATGTTCACTATAGTAGGCCTCAAGTCCTGAAGACCTCCAGACCTCAGATTCTGTGTCTGCCAGCAGGAAGGCTGCCTTTGTGTTATTGACACCACCATTGCTCTGGCAGAGTAAATATTAGTCCTGCGGCTACTGTAGTATATGAGAATATAGTGTTGCTTTTGGCACACACACTCACCTCAGGCAGGTAGACAGTCAGACAGACAGGTAGGGCATACTAGTCACTCCAGCATTCCAGAGATGCTGCCTGTTGGTGCGTCTCAAGCATGTCACCTGGGGGGTGGGTGGGGGGGTGGTGTTGTTTGCAGGCTCAAGCATTTAAGAATCAACTAAGTGATTCTTTAGTCCGCACGCCTTTTTCTTACTAATTGTTTTTCTTTCACCTGTCTGACATCTGCTTGGGCAAATCAGAAAAAGATACAGCATGGAAATAGGTTATCCTTATTGCCACCCTTATTTTCAGAGAAATAACCTCAAACAAGTTCAGCTGAAGGTGAAGGTGCTTTTATTGTCACATACAAATGCATGTAGTGAAACCGATCATCTGCACTTAACCCGTCCCTCATGGGAGCAACTGTAGTGTTGAGTGACGGTTAATATTGACGTTACACAAGAAGGAAATGTGGACATTAGCTTAACTTTGCCTCGTGTGTGTGTGTGTGTGTGTGTGTGTGTGTGTGTGTGTGTGGAGCAATCATAGCCAGCATTTCAAGGGCTGTTACTTCTTAGAAGAGACACTTTATATAATCGCAGTGCAAACAAAAACGTACGCTCCTGATTACCAGTAGTTGAATGCTGAGCTAATGAATTGGCCTTCATTGGCTGAGCGTGATAAACTAATGTCGTAAGTGGCCATTAGTGGACAAGCCCTTTACCCAATAGGTTTTGTCATTAATTATATCTGGCTATGAGGCTGTGTTTTGATGCTCCTATCTAGTGTAACATTATCACACAATACTGGACTGCCCACATATCCCTAAAATATTATGTTAGGCCATAAGATCAGACTACTTAACGTGTGTGTGTCTGTGTGTGTGTGTGTGGGGCTAGTTTAGCAGAAGCTATTTTAGCAGATGCTAGCTTAGCAAGAAGCTCCTGAGCGACTGTGACAGTGGCTCTTGTAGGGTCCTTATGTTGTCATTGCCATGGTGAGAGCTACCATGAGGCACCAGCCTCTGTTGCCATGGTGAGGGCTACCGTGTGGCACTAGCCTCTGTTGCCATGGTGAGGGCTACCGTGTGGCACCAGCCTCTGTTGCCATGGTGAGGGCTACCGTGTGGCACCAGCCTCTGTTGCCATGGTGAGGGATACCGTGTGGCACCAGCCTCTGTTGCCATGGTGAGGGCTACCAGGCACCGGACATGAATGAATGTAGCGTTCGGAAGGGGTTGTGTTTACAGTGTTCATGAGAAGAGTCCACATGAATGAACTGCATCTTGTGGATCACCATATGACACGAAGTGGAAGTGAAAGTATTCTGGTGTGCACATGTGTGCGTGTGTGACTGCACCTTTAAAGCCCCTGCAGATTAGATGTTGGGTTCTTTGTGTCGTTAGGAAAGTGCTGTACAGTAGCTTCTTAAAACTGGCTCAAGGCTATATGAGCTCTTTTCCACGACCTAATTTGCTTATCTAATTATTACCCCCCCCCACACCCCAGACAGTGCCTTCCTTTCGAACCCTGTCTCCAGATACTAGAGTGCATATTGTGTAAACAGTGTGTGTGTCTGAGTGGAACCTCAAGGTCGTTTAGCGTGACCTTCCTTCAGCGTACGTGCTCCTAATGATCTGTGAGACGCTCGCTCTGGAGGTGTGTGTGTGTGTGTGTGTGTGTGTGTGTGTGTGTGTGCGCTCAGTAGCTCATGGTTTGTGCAAATGGTGTTTAAATGGAGTAATGCCCCCCACCCCCTTTCCCAATAGGCTGACCCAATAGGAGGGTTGTGTGAGCAGGAGAGTGACTTTAATGTCGGTTGACGTCACAATACAGTAGTAATCCTAGCGGGGACAAATGCAACATGTTGATGTTCTTTTCCAGATCTGTTAGCCTACTCGGGTAGCCTAATCGCCGACCTTGGCACGGCCTGTGGTGCTTTAAGACGCCACGTGGCTGTCTGCTGTGGAGAAGGACTCAATGTCACACTAGCCTTGAGGCCAGGCCGTCTTTCTGTGGGACTGATTATTAGGACGGGATGGGGAAGGCTTTTCTAGGGCACCAGTTGTGTACCTCTTTAATGTCACGATCTGTTGCTGAAGCTGTGGCGCAAATACTGACTATATCACATCTGGGGCAGGGGGACTTTTTTGTGTTTTGACTGTATCACTTTCGTGTTTGTATTCTTTTTTGTATAAAGGTCTGGTTTGTTGTTTGGGTTGTGTCGGCTTGGAAGGGCCTGAACACGGGCGTCTAGAGGCTACTGCTGCTTGGACGCTCCTCTCCATTGTTGGCCTCTAATCCATGGTGACGAGCAGCGTCTCTCTCCGTTCTCTCTGCTGTCCATCTGGCTGTGTGCGTCTGTCGGGCTCGCTGTCTTTCTGTCCGTCTTTCTCTGCCGGTAGCCGTCGCATTCTCCTCCATACGTACACAAAGTTTTCTGCCCTCATCATTTCCCTACAGTGCCAGGAGATTGGCTTCAGCTCCTTATCTCATCACGTTGGGCACCCCTCATTATTCATGATCCCTATCTGACACGCACGCACGTGTTGGTCGTCTTCCCTGGAAAAGATTCAAGATAAAACATCTGGGAATATGTGAACGGTTTTGTTATGCTAGTGTGGCGGAGTGGTGCGTGCTCCATTAACTGAAAGGAAAGCTACAGAATGAAACCCTTCTCAGGACAAAATGTTGTAGAATGTAGAGGTGCACCCATTGGTATTCTAAACATACCAATGTTTACAGTAACAATTGGCCGATATTGATAAAAAGCATATGGCCAATAGTGATACCGATGTTGGCAACATACGCCCACACAGCCCGCATTATCTTTTCACTTCCATTTGAAAACAAACCGTGTGTGTGTCGGAACGTACTGCACCGTTGCCCTCTATGCCAGTATGTCAGAGGCTGTTATGGGTCACAGTACCACCAGTTAGATTCCAGTTTAGCATTTAGCCAGAGCAAAATGGATGCTGACTGATTAACATTACATTGGTCACTGCCAGAGCCATGGAAATAACAGAGTTGCGCCAACGGAAGTTCGAAATTGTCAACGGTCATATGGTTCATGGAGAGGCTAAAATAGATGGCGTAAGTCTGTTCTTTCCATGGCTCTGGTCTGCCATCAATACATGTGGTCTTGGTTGCAGATAGGCCAACTGTAGTCAACACAGCATCGCTGTACAGCCGATGTATATCTGTGCTTCCATAGGATGAGGTCCTTCTCAACTGTTAGTGTGGTAAAAGGTCTAAGGATTGAACGACGGCTAGAGAATGAATAATGAACACCTTCAGGTTTTTACCATGACAGCTTGGTAAATAACGAATACTCTTCCCCCTTCCCCGCAAAAGGCTTATTCAAGAAGTCATCTTTTGGATTTATGAAAATAATACTTCAGTATGGATCCATCTGAGTCCCCCTGATTATTCCAGAAGTATCCACTGCTACACTGGAGAAAAGGTTTGAGTTTCTCTCACTACGTATTCACCGAGGTGCACACAGAAGGCCAGATGGTTGAGTATCTGTGACAACACGGGGCTCTCAATGCATACCGGATCCTTTAAGCTCTACTATAAAGCCCAAAGCACTTGTGTCAGTGACTGTAGAGATTTATAAACATTCTGCAGTGGTTTACACAATGAAATCATAAACTAAACATGTTTGTCGCTTCAAAGCTTGCGAGTACCGTAGTGATTTACATTTAGTTGTGTTTCTGTCCGCTAGTTTGTTTTATGCCGAGTATCCACTACACAATTTCAGGCTGATTTTGACCCGATTTGGTCGTGACCGACGCATTTTCAGCGTCGGGACAGAACGTGGCTCGTCTGGAGCGACGACAGGCGTCGTTACTCCGTGTTGTGTGACATATTCTAAGATAGGCTACGAGACGTCTGAGACGCCTCACGACGTCCCGATGAAAAGACTAGCATGGTAGAAATTTTATTTTTTTTCTCGCCTAGTTTGACATCCCCTACGAGGTGCTCCGACATATTCCTTCACGTTAACCAATAGGATGGATGCGTATGCTATTAAATAAACGTTTACCAACTTTATAGTTAGGTACCGCTGCAGATTAGTCTGAGAAACCCCGCTTGCACGCAATGATTCAGTATCATTGTTATACTGAATCATCAGTATCATTGATGATACTGATCAATGATACTGATTGAATCATAAAATATTTTATAACTTGGTCGGACCGCTGCGTGGTCTTTTTTTAACAAATGCCAAACAGTTGGAGAGGTTAAAACCAAAGCTGCTTCGACGTTTTCCTTTCTTTCTTTTATTCTTTCTTTCTTTCTTTCTTTTTCTCTGAGCATATAATCCTCAGCATCACACACAGCGCTTGTGTATCCATGATTGACAAATACTTGACCGGGCGCTGCTGTGAACTATGATTGACAACTTCTTGACCCCTCCTCCCCGATGACACATGATCTGGCGCCAGGTTGTGAACGACATCATACTGTGATCGGTCTGTGTCATTTGTGTAGTGCTGCCAGTCAAGAATTTATCGCACAATGTTCGGCTAATCTGACATGGTAACAATCGTGAGAGACAAAAAAGTCGTGTAGTGGATACCCGGCATTAAAGGTGATTTACTAACTTTGAACTAAAAACAAAACTAGCCCTCCCTTCAAAGCCTCAGAAGCTCCACCCCACACATTGGAAACGCTGTGCGAAGCCTAGGGCATTGTTGTGTTCCAAGCTAGGGCTGTGCAGAAATATCAGGGTTTCTTTTTCTTCAGCACACAGAACGGTAAGCTCTGAGTTGTGAGTAGATATTTGATGAGTTTGTGTATTAGAATAACATTCACCAACTTTAATGTGTTTTAGGAGCTCATGGTTTGTTTCAGTCACATCAAATTGCCGTGTAAATGTGGCTAACATGGCCATAACATGCATGGACCTTTGCAAATTTCATTAGCATTGAATCTTTCAAGGATATGTGTGGAAACATTTTCACACCATAAAATCTGGATTTTATTATATATTAATATTAATTGGTTTAAAGTGTAACTACACCCGAAATAATAAAATTGTATACATTTATTTGCAGCAGTATTTGTGTCTCATCACAGTGCAGTTACACTTCAAGCCAATGATGCTGTTACTGGCACTAAACTTCCTGCCTGCCCCTCTCTGTCGCCCCCTAGAGGCCGTGAGGTGACGGCGTAGCAGCATGGCGTCCATAGCGGAGTACTACGCTGGCAAGAGCGTGCTGATCACGGGCGCTACGGGCTTCATGGGCAAGGTCCTGGTGGAGAAGCTGCTGCGCTCCTGCCCCGACGTCAGGGCGCTGTACGTCCTGGTGAGGCCCAAGGCTGGCCAGTCCATGCAGCAGAGGGTCAGCGACATGATGAAGTGCAAGGTAAGGGCACATCGCCCCCTGCTGGTGTGGATGATCAGCGTGTAAAAATGCAGTACCATTATTTCACTGTAGAGAGATAGTGTTGTTATATACATGGTAGTATTTATACTGCAGTAGTACTGTAGACCGTGATAGTATTTCCATATGTAGGGTATACAAGGTAGTATTTAGACTGTAGTAGTACTGTAGACAGTGGTAGTATCTCTATATAGTCACCTTCCTAAAATAATGTCATTTTTTCAGGTTTAGCAGAAAGCACAAAAAGCTGAACCAAATATTGGCCATTATCATTATATACTGTGTGTGTGTGTATATATGTATGTATATATGTATGTATATGTATGTGTATATATGTATGTGTATATATGTATGTGTATATATGTATGTATATATGTATGTATATATGTATGTATATATGTATGTATATATGTATGTATATATGTATGTGTATATATGTGTATGTATGTATGTGTATGTATGTATGTGTATATATGTGTATATATGTATGTATGTGTATATATATGTGTATATATGTATGTATGTGTATATATATGTGTATATATGTATGTATGTGTATATGTATGTGTATATATGTATGTATATATGTGTATATATGTATGTATATATGTGTATATATGTATGTATATGTATGTGTATATATGTATGTATATATGTGTATATATGTATGTATATATGTATGTATATATGTATGTATATATGTGTATATATGTATGTATATATGTGTATATATGTATGTATATAT
>JAODOY010000016.1:1241930-1258399 GCA_025399855.1 Forbesichthys papilliferus | reverse complement strand
CATACACAAAAAATAAAATAAAATGTAATTGTCTTGAATATGTGCATTGTCCGGGCGGGTTGTCTTTGTCAACATATCTTAAGCTTGTCCTTATTTCCACGCAGCAAATCCATGTAGTGCTGCACATTCACCAGAGTCTGGTAGAGATGAGTGTCGGGAAAAGCATGATGGGTGGCGTCAGAGCTTTGTGGGATGTGAACTGCACAGCCCATGGTCTTGGCGAGGTATTTGACATGTCCCCATGTGCTGGAGATGCCAGTGTGAATCTGGCTCAGGAGATCCACAAAGTGGATGTTTGTGTTTGTGTTTCTGCGGTGTTAAGTAATGAAAAATACTGGACAGGCCTGCTACGGAAACGCTGCTGTCAATATCAGGAGACACCGGCAACTACAAGAGGAGGAAATATTGAACCACATTGTATAGAAAAGTTGTCTCACTTTACATTGCAAAGTGTATAGCTTACCTTAGTGTTGTAATAACAGGCATGTACATTCTTCATGAGGTAAACCTCCTATATAGCAATGTATTATTATATATACCTCATAGCTTTATTTTAATAAAACTAGTTTCATTTCTGAAAACCATGCTTGTGCTTATGCTTGACATTTTAAAATAAATTCAAGAAGATTCACATTGGGCAGATAGTGTTCGTGCCTTTGGTTTAATGTTGTTAATGTGGACAAGCGTGGTTTCGGCCATGTTTACAATCTTATTTATAGCATTTCTAGTAGTTTCTCCGTCAGGTGCAAGAGCTTTGCTCCCTGGTGCCAGGGTCACAACACAGAAGCAAAGGAAGGTAGGTGCATAAACATAATCATTACATTTTCCAAATATTATGATTTGATTTCCGCAGTTTTGTTTTCTCTCTGAGTTTACAATTATACACATTTACTGCATGTTGTCCTATATGAAATTACGTTTTTTTTTTCCCTTATTAAATTATTATTTGAAAATATAATTCTGGAAAGTGAAATGTTTCCTTCCCATAATTCCCATAAAGCACCTAAAACGTCTTTCCTGTTCTTGGAAGCGTGGCATTCAGATGTTGTCTGTCTCTTAAGGATTTCCCCTGCAAAAAATATATATAATATAAATAGTCTTCTGTGAAAATCCAGCTGAATCCTTCTGCAGTCCCCATTTTTCCCCACCCTTTAGCATCCATCTGAGGAAGGGTGAATTCGCCGTACAGCCATCAAACATGGACATTAAGGAATGTTATTAATGTGAATAATCCAATTGGAACTTGGTTTGGTTTTTCCATTCTTTTTTCTCTATTCGGTTTGACGTTTGTATTTTCTGACATTACGTCTTTCTGCAAAGTAATACATCTATAACAATTTAAGTGATGTATTTTCGAAATGTTAGAAATCTATATGCTGACTGATTGCTTGCATTTACATCCTACAATGAGTAATGTTGATAACACACAAATCTGAAATTCTTGTGATATACAGTATGTGGAACATCAGGAGGAAATATGCATTTTACTACTTTAAAAATAAAGCACCCAGTAATTAATTCAAATTGCATTCAATTTGAATTAATTACTGGGTGCTTTATTTTTTTATATACATTTAAACTGATGTAGGCTATGGCTATATGCATGCTGGAATGTATAGTAACACATTAATATCATAATCACAACTCTTATCTTATGGCTCTAGTTAAATGGATTGTTTCCTGGTGGGTAGCCCCTAGTTTTGTCTGTAGGCTCTGGCTGTATATATTTTACTTTATTCGGATGAGATGTCACTCACGGGTTATTCTTTGGTCTGGTGCCTAAATGTTTGGCGGTGTTGGCGAATTCTTTAAAAAACAAAACACTACCTAATGTCGGGTAAAACATTATTTGTATCTTGCGTTACTAAGATAGTAGCGGGCATACTATTACCGAACTCTTATGTGTTATATTAGTGTTACAGCAAAAAGCCATATATTACTGTAATTGCGTTACTTTTGTGACGTGGTACTCCCAACACTGTTCAACAGCCACCAAATATTTCAAGGTGAGTGGATCACAGAGTCCCCGGCCTATTTAGCATGCAGCAGAATCTAACTATGCTCTATTGTTTGAGCCAATGACCTTGAAGGATTAGGAGTAGAGGTCAGTCAACAGCCACTCAGCAATCATGTGCATACTCTCTGAGCTTCAAGACAAAAACAGGTGTGCTACTGCAGTATAGGTTTCAACCACTAGGGCCATTCCGGAAGCAAACCGAGGAATGAACCTTTTTATGTGTGATTCTCTGTTCCACTTGTGGCTCATAATTAATACAGTTAGCTACTTTCTTTGGCCCCGTGAGGTATTTATCTGTGTAAAGCATCAAGACTACAATTGTAATGCAATACCAAACCATTGCATGAAACTTGATTATATAGTATCCCCTGTAGTCTATGATAACATTAACTTGTGTACCCATCATATTCTTGTTGTTGTTTGAATAATGAGCCCGGAGCAAACATGACCGAGAAATCCAAAGTAACAGTTTTAAAAAACATAATCACATTTCCTCTTTTACTGGAAGAGCTGCTACTGTATTAGCTAGACACATTATATGTGGGAGAAAAAAACAAACTTGAATGCATACTATTGATAGCCAGGGAAAATATCCTCTGTGGTCACATTCAAGATAAAACTTTTAATGGAAATGTGCCTCAATGGGAAAGTACTTTGAGACAGAATGAAATGGCATTTGTAATTACTGTTTTTTTGGGCCATTTACAAAGGTTATACTGTATGTCCATAAATCTGGCTTTGTTGACATTTTGGTCGGCTGTGAGATATTGATGTATTGTTTCTTATTTAAACTCCAGCTGAACTTATGCTCTAGTGCTCCCATTCTCACATTAACATCTGAGGATGTCCGTGTGGTTATTTGTGGGGACATAAGTGTAATGCCATGATTCATGTCAGATCAAAAGCAGAAGAGGACAGAGAGATTTGCTGGAGGAAGGTGTAGCAATTCATTGGAATTTCCTACAGTTCTTCATTTCCAGTAAGCTTGCCTGGCACAAGGCCAATTTGGTCATCCTTGTGTCAGAAATATTCATCAAGCTTTCTGCTATGATGTCACATTTCTGCAGGCACATAATATGGGTATTATCGCATCCAACAGCTAACATCAAACCCCCTCTTTTGAAATGAGATGAATTATTTTCAAAAATTATTTTAGATTTTTACATTACATTGATTTATATATACCACCCATTCCGTTTCTGTGAATTTACTGTGAATTTACTGGTCATAGTTGCACAATACTGTCTGAACTTTCTCATTGTCTTATCCTGCTAGATGATAAACCCATTCGTGAGATTGCACATGCAGTAAATAATTAAACGTGGCAATGTGGCCAAAAGTGATTTAAAGCCGCTGTATTATCCCGAGAATGAAAGCACAAACGTATTTTCCCATCTTAAAGTGGATGGTCTTTTTTCCACTAGATGTCACACTATACATACCAGCATCTCAGACTAACAGAAATGTTGTGGGCTACACACACGCACACACACACACACACACACACGGCCACGGATTAAAACACAGTGTGCTATATCTTAACACAGAATACTGTGGTGGTTATACTGTATGGTCAGTTTGAATGTCCTTGCATGTAGTACAATATACTGTAAGCACTTTATGAACACCTGTGCTGGTTTTGATTAAATATGACTTATCTATAGTCCGGTTGCGGGGGCAGCATTTCCAGCAGAGGACCTCAAACTTCCCTTTCCAACTCTGACTGGACGATTCCGAGGCATTCCCAGTCCAGTGTGGAGATATAATCTCTCCACCTAGTCCTGGGTTTTCCCCGAGGCCTCCTCCCAGCCGGATGTGCCTAGACCACTTCTCTAGGGAGGCGCCCAGGGGTCACGCTTTACCAGATGCCTGAACCACCTCAACTGGCTCCTTTCGACGCAAAGGAGGAGCGGCCCTACTCCGAGTTCCTCACGGAACTTGGCTTCTCACCTTATCTCTAAGGGAGAAGCCAGCCACTCTTCTGAGAAAACCCATTTTGGCTGCTTGTACCCATGATCTAGTTCTTTCAGTCATAACCCACCCTTCATGACCATAGGTGAGGGTAGGAATGAAAGTTGTCAGGAAGAGATCGAGAGCTTTGCCTTCCGGCTAAGCTCTATTTTCATCACAACAGTGCGGTAAAGTGATTGCAATACCGCTCCCGCTGTTTCGATTCTCCAGCCAGTCTCCCGCTCCAATGTCGACTCACTCGCGAACAAGACCCCGAGGTCCTTAAACTCCTTCACTTGGCGTAAGGACTCAATCCCTACCCGGAGTAGGCACTCCATCGGTTTCCTGCTGAGAACCATGGCCTCAAATTTAGCGGTACTCATCCATATTCCAGCCGCTTCACACTCGGCTGCAAACCGATCCAGTGAGAGGTCACGGACCGATGACGCCATCAGGACCACATCATCTGCAAAAAGCAGCGACGAGATCCCCAGGCCACCAAGTATTTTTAGTGTAATACCAAATACTTAGTACTTAATACAACTATGTGCCTCTGATCAGATCCCTTGCACATTTTTATGTTATGTTTATGTGTCCTTAGCCATTGTGCCTTTTAGCCATTTCAACCAATCAAGTGATAAAATAAGATAAGATAAGATAGACGTTATTGACTACACACAAGGGAAATTCACTTGATACACGGCTCTGTTCGGATGAAAAATACATTCAACAATATATAATTAAAATAGAATATAATTAATAATTAGAATAAATAAGAGACTAAACAGTACAAAACTCAAAAATATGCATACTGTATATGAATGTACATACTGTGTAGGTATGTCAAGGCAGGTTTTTGTAGAGCTGCCACAGTAATAAATATAATAATACTCAGCAGTACTTCTAAAATAGACCAATAGTCCAGTAAATGTACACATGTGTACTGCATGTATATATTGTTAAGTTATGTCATTATGTCACTGTATAGTCTGAGGGCTGCTGGGATGAAGGACCTGCAGTAGCGCTCCTTCGTACTCCGTGGGTGCAACAATCTCCTGCTAAAGGAGCTGCTCAAGGAGCTCACATACTCATGCATGGGGTTGAGAGGTGTTGTCCTTAATTGCCATCAGCTCGGCTAACAACCTCCTCTCCCCCACCTCCTCTACGGTGTCCATAGGACAGGCCAGGACAAAACTGGCCCTTCTGACCAGTTTGTTCAGTCTGTTCCAACAGACTACTGCATAAAAGACTGCTGATGCAACCACAGTATCATAAAAAGATTTCAGCAGTACCCCACACCCACCAAAGGATCTCAGTCTCCTCAGCAGATGCAGCAGATGGAGACTGCAGCTACATACGTTTTCAAGCTAGGATCCAGGAGTGGCACATAACTTACTTACTGTGTGTTCATGCACACAGTAAGTGGTAAATTACGTGTGTAATTGCTTTACCAGATGTAAACTAAACATAATGCTGAATAAAAAGATAGTAAATCTGTTGAACGTATTATAGCATCATAAGTAAATGTTAGAAGAAGACAGACTGCCTCAGGGAAGCACTAAATTCCTATGTTGTATGTGTATGTGTCAGTCAGACTATACCTGTGAGAAGGTACAGTGGCCACGTTGCTTGGTGTACCCTTTCCATAATAAGTCCTAGTCCCTACATCCCGAGCATCCTACATATGAAGCTCTGTGCAGATTTGTCATTTGGAGAGAACTGGTAGTTTAATCTAGCACTAAACTGAACAATGTATAAATGGCAACCAAGACTTTCGATTTCAAGGTCATCAAGCATGTTTTTCCATACCACTGGGTGAGCCAAATATATTCCTGCTGTCAACAATTTTCCATTTTAATTTTGCATGTTGTGTTCATGGTCTAACAAGAGTACTTGATTGATTGTTCACGTTTTCTGCTGTTCTTATTGTAATGTAAATATTTCTATATTTAGTGTTGCAGAATACATTTTCTGAGGTAGGTGAAGTACTTTTAGAAAAAGTTGCACTGTCATTGTCTAGATGTGAACCTGAGGCAGACACTCAGACAAAATACACATGGACGTGTTTGTTGTACACTATTGCTACACAGAAATGAATCAACCATATTTACTGTGCTTTTTCTTCATAAAACATACTTTCCATGTGTTGCCTTTACCACTCCAGATGCAATAACAAATTCCCATTTGGGATTAATAAAGTCAAATATTACCCTTTAAGGAATTGGACCGTTATTGCCAGTAAAAGCAGAACTATTTTATGGTAACTTTGGTGAATGTGCCAAATCAACGACATACTAGATCATTTTATGTTTATTTTGAAGCAGCTTGCAGCTTGGATCGGGTCTTATTTTCTGTTTTCAGTGCCTGTTTGAGTTGTCCTTTCAATAAATATTAGGTTATTGGACATGTTTGGCACATATCAGTGGCTACGTTTTGGCAGGTATTCTTTTACTGACAGCTTTTTAGCTGCATTCCTCAAAATATCCTCTAGGGGGCTCTACTCACTCAAATACTGTATGTTCAGTAATCAGAAGGTCAGCTTCCCAGATTATCTGTGTTGTAGCATTTCTCATTTGTGTCCTGTCAAGAGAAATATATTAAACTTCAGCAATTACTGTCCTTGTGCTATCTGGCCTACCGTATTATAAATATTTTAGTATAGTTTTTTATTAGTAAAAAACGAAATAAAAGAAGTTAAAGCTATTTGTCATTTGAATGTATGCCATCACTTGTGATCTACAGTACACTGTCCATTCTCAGTGATTGTTGACGTGTAGCTATCTCCAAATTAATGACATCTCTGGAGTAATAAAGCTCTACTATTGGGTTAATTCATGTAAAACCCCTTTAATAATGCACATCACAAGAATAACATCCAACCACATTCATTAATCTAAACAACTTTATTTGTCTGTCCAGATATAATACACATTTGGAAATGAAACAAACAAACCATGCTACGTTGATCATGGTAAATTATTGGTTTTAGACTGTGTAGACGTAAGAGATAATGTCACCCCTTGACTAAGTCTGAACAACATAGATCTGGATCTGACAAATTTCCCGAGGCTGCGTTTGGCACACGTTGTGATATTATTGGGGAAGCTCCATAGCCTAGTTCCAAAAGATCTGAGGGTTGTCTGGGTTAGCCAATGAATCTAGTCGACTGGAAACATGTCCTTGTGGGACACTATTGATGTTCTCCCTCTCCACACACAGCATGCGGTGTTTGTGTTTGGTCTACGTCTTGGGATTAGCAGGTACTGCTGTGAGCACTCTGAAAATGATAATTAATTGAGATTAATAATCTATTAAATGATCTTGCCTTATATGTGAGGCTCGGTGTCTTGACCATATTCTGAGAAGAGGTGTAAAAGCACTGTTCGATAAACATCAGTGTACATGCACTGTGCATGCAGAAACATGGAGAACGTGACGTCAAACAGAAAGGGACATCTGAAACAGGACATGGAATAACCACGCGATAGTCAACATGATGAACAGCAACACATGAAGGCACTAACTGATGCAGGATAGAAGACATGAAAAAGCATCCATGCATATGCACAAGCTCACTAAAACCAGAACTGGACTCACATGTGGCACCACAGGGCTGGGGTACCAGTCAACGCACAAGAGGCCAGAAATGCCTTTGGCACACATGTACAGTAATATATCATGATTGTGCACAACTACATATTTGGTTGGATATAAGCATACAGACAGATAGGTTCTACCCATATGTTCATATTCTCTACTCCCTTAATGCTTAAGTCATTTATTATTGTTCAGTAAGGTGTGTCACCTTAAAACAGTTTTCCATAGCTAATGGTGTACATTGTTTTATGTTGTTGCTCTAATTAAGACCTCATATGTATTTTCTGCATACAGGATATACTGCATTATTATACTGCAGCCTAATAATTTAGAAGGTATTAACGTGAAAGAGCAAACTCATAGTGGTGTCGAGGTGTGAAGCAGTTCAGACAGTCACCACACCCAAATTCAAGTCATATTCTTCATAGTTTAAAAGGGATTTTGCAAAATATTTACAATAAGTCACTGAAGTTGCTGTTGTTTTTAAAGAAGTGATACTGTATGGTCACCTGTTAGATATACACAGATTTACATTACTTTGACTGTTTGACTGAGGTTTAGGTTTAAAAAACAATAATGTGTGTTAAATAAATATACCAAAAGTATATTATCTAGTCATCATTTTGTGTTTTGGACGATGGAATTGTACCATCAAAGCAGAAATATTTCAGTACATTAAACTCTATGTTCAGAAGCCTTCCAGCCGATTGTTGCTTGTGCGTCAAACATATGGTGTCCCATACACCGTAGGCTGACACATACCTCTCCAAAAATGTAACTACACTCCAATTTTAACATAAAGGGTAACATATCTACATTTCTCTAACAATTTTCTGATTCAATGGAATAGTTTAGCACTCTTTTGAGGATATACACCTGACTGCACACATAAAAAGTCTTTAGTTCAGATATTGATCTCTCAATTACATCCTCTTTGGCAGACATTGTAAATGAAAGTATCGTCAGGCTACAAGCCACACCTTACTTTTATCAAATTTATCAGACATTTAAAACTAAAGTGAAACCAACCTCTCTCTATGTATGTCACACATGATACCCTGTCTCAGGCCCATTTACTAAGAAATACTCACTGTTCTTTGGATAGGGATGTTCCTCAGGTGCAGGTGTCCAACGCAGATACTTTTTGGGGTAAGGGCTTCCTGGCTACTGCCTTAGGAACAGCAAGCCCAGACCGCAAAAAGACCCGCAGTGGACAATGCTTTGATCTCAGGGCAATGACTGAAAGTCATATATGTGAATCCATTACCTATTGGGATAGAATGAATGGTGTCAGATTATCTGATTACTTTCTACAACAGTATTGTCAATCTTAAAATATTATAGGCCTACAAGTTTGTAAACAATATGCACTGACTGACATCTCAGCCAGTCTGCCCTGGCATTGGACTTATGTCCAGTTTGACTTTATATTCTCAACCTCAAATTCTCAACAAATTATAATGCGCACATTTAGTTTTTAAGTATCAATATAATAGTTTTATGTCCCTTCTGAACAGAGCTAGATTGTGTGGCCATTGTTCATGTACACATCAGTTCACATGCCATTATTTCTTTATTTCTTTATTTTTTACTTATTTATTTTAGCGTGTCAAAGCATGCGTGATTTGTGTAGGCATGTTATGATACATATTTGAGAATCATTGCATCACTGTGACTGTGTTTTACACCTTTTGTTATCTAATTTATGAAGAGGACAGTCTCATGTTCATACTACAAAAATGACTGCATTTAATGTTGGTAATTCATCTTTATCCATAACAAATACCTTTTGAGGAAAAATAAATATATTTGGTGCATGTTGTCAAAAATGGAGAGTGTGAGAATAAAGTTATTTTGTAAACAATGTAAAAATAGGATTTTCATTGTAGTTCTCAAGCAGTCCATTTTGTGCATACTTGCAATATCACAGTTTTTACACTTTTACAGTTTTAAAATCTCCATGACTAAGATTAAATAGCATGAAAGGCATTCTCAGTAATTATATGTGCACCTAAAGCTGTTTTTATTGATAATGGAAAAAGGTGGTAATATAATTACTATAAATTAAGATGTGATATTGTAATACTAATCCTATATTATGAAAAAGTTTCACAAAAATTGACTCCTATCTGCTGTTTGTTTATGGAAGAACACCCAGGGGTCCAGGGACCACTATATAGGCTAACACACGTTTAGACCTCTGCCATATTACCTCACTATGCGTCATGGGTAAACATGTCACATTCAATGTATTCTGCCCTGGCCTACTATCTCCATTTGGGTATTTTATGGGTACAATCTACATAGATTGTAGGCCTATGAATTTACGTGACATGTTTGTGTTCCATTCTTTGATATTTCAGACAGTTCTTCCGGGGCATAGAAACTATAGACGCCAAAGACGACCTACTATATGGTCGTCGTTATAAATGGTGAACGGCGACCGTTAATCTGCATTGAGTGTTGGTTTGGATGACGAGCGCTATCCATGGTGCTGAAATGCGCTGCCAGACGCGTTGAACTGTGTTCCCAGTCTCTATTGCCGTGGTGAACGGTGAACGCCCTGCATGGAGCCCAGTTTGTGACTGGGAAAAATAGGGTGGGGTGAAAGGAGTGGGTTAAACATTGTTAGTGGTTCAACAAGTACAAGATGAGAATAGTATACAATAACCGCTTTAATAAGACCCTTCCTGTGTTTGGTAGCCAGTATGTTAAATTGCACTTCTTTGGGCACGATTTACATGCTAAAAAAATGGCTGGTGCAGTAATTGTCACTTGTTGCCATAACATTCATACCTGCGGAATGGCTAATCTCTGTGTGTGTGTGTGTGTGTGTGTGTGTGTGTGTGTGTGTGTGTGTGTGTGTGTGTGTGTGTGTCCACAGAATGGTCTAATCTTTTTTTGCTCCACTCGCACGACTGCCCCCCCACTCAAGCTATGAAAGTATAGCCTTCCAACGGTAGTCTACGTGTATTTTTATTTTATTCTATAATACAACATACGTATTTTAATCATTTTACATATTACACAAACTCTGTGGACTATAACTATTGAATATTTACAATTTTATTTAGTCATGATTAGACATTCTTTGCAAGTGGGATTCGGTCATGATTTTTCGAAGCCTTAAATACGTTTAAGTATATAGATATATCAGTCAGGCTCCCTGTAAAGCCAATGTAAAGCCTCAGTAATACATCGATGGGTAGATGTTTGTAGCGTGCTGATCAGAATATCTGAATCTAGACGAAGCACGTCCATTGCTGCGGTTAATGATAAGCAATGATCAACTCAGTGGAAGTGTGCTCGATGATAAATTCTCTCAAATTGAATATACATTGATCATAACATACCGCGTTTCTATGTAGAAAATATTTATACAGTGGTCACCTACGTTTTGCTATCATACTCGAGAATTATTTCTCAATGGCTTTCTCTACGAAAACTGCCTGTAACCATGAAAACCTAATGGCAAGGAAATAACGCGCATTACGCTTATTTTATTTTACTCACTTCAGGAAGAATAGAATGGGCTCACCCAGTCATCGGCGATCCAAGGAAGTGTGCATCATTTTCTCCTCCTTTTTTTTCCCATAATCCTGGGGAATTTGAACGCAGCCCATTGATATGCACCATCCCCCATTGCGTGAGTCGCATTGCATGGGCTGCGTGTCTCTACGTCGCTCTATTGTTTATATTTCTGTGCATCTAAATCCATTTAGTCCTTTCCGCGATTCTGGAAAATACTGCAAAACCTAATGGAAGCACTCAATTCCTCCAGTCTACTGGTGACCTGCATTGACGTCATTGCGTCATTAGGTTTCCCCTGGAAACACAGGAGAGCCAAAAATAGTAACACATTAATTCAACTCGGGCTGGGGTTGGTGCGAGCGACTATTTGTATCAATCCATAATCTTCTGACCCCCCTCCTGACGTTTTTTATTTTTTGGGGGGTATTTTCACAGCCCTACAATATAATGTCCAACCTATATGGCGTCTTCTAACAGATGCACGGCAATGTATCGCTGGCTATCGGCTGTAAAAAGACCAAGGGGTGGGTTCGGTATATTTTATTCCTGCCTTCAATATAAAAACTCTACTAAGCGGAGAAACAGCGCCACGGGGATAAAAATAGAAACTAGCGAGCAAGTGGTTCGTGCTGTTGAGGCAGAGAGCCACGAGATGTAGAATTCCACTTTTCTGTTGATGCTCAGATCAAATGTATGAGCTATTGGCGTTAAAAACTGAAAAACACTCTGACACAACACACTTTATTTTGACGTATTATGGCAAGATGCCGAGAGTAATATTTAAATGGGTAGGCTACACCAAATGATACTTTTTAAATTCATAGCCAATAAGGCATATAGCCTATAAAATAGGCCTTTTATTTGTCCTAAAACTAATACTTTATTTAATTTACAATTTGCTTCGGTGGTACCTTATAGTTCAGCACTCATTCATCTTTTCATTCATTTGTGCAGTCCCTAATCCATCAGGCATTCACGCCGTGATGCAAAGCCACGCCCTCCCCTCCAGTTGGATCTATCTGCGGCATCTCATGACTCTCGTGACTTTGGACGGGCGGCAGGCGCGCTCGGTCAACTAGACTCCTTTCCCGCCAATACCACTCCCTCTCGGCGCGCCCCTGAAACCAAATGTTTTAAATTATAATAGCCTACTCTAGGTAATAAACTGGTAAGTATGGAAAGAAAGACATAGGCGCTTTAACAAAATGTTTAATAGTCTACAATACAGTACACCTTAGCACAGGCCCATTAACTACAACAAAACAAAATAATAATAATAATAATAATAATAATAATAATAATAATAATAATAATAATAATAATATAGACAGGCATATGTGCAATCTTCTTCAATAGGCCTCGATTTTGCAATTTATCACAAGCCATTTTGTTAGTATTTTAAGATAAACATACGATTAAGTAACCTTATGTATACAGAGGGAATAATGTATAGACAATGTGTCTCAATTTTAGAAAGCAATAGGCTAGGTTATAGCCGACCATTGACTATAAGTTATAGCCATCTACATTTACTTTAGTCTTTCATTTAGGGTAAAAAAAAAGAAATTAAGTCTACAATAGTCTACAAATTCAGGGTGCTATATAGACAAATAAATGATGCTAATTGCAGCATAGCATAACGTGTTGTATTGCAAGCACTTTATGAAAAAAGTAATCATTGGCATGCCAATCTTTAATTTAAATTATGATACCGTGTTTATACTACCTGTTACTACTGTTATTCAGTTCATAGTCATTTATATATTTTTTTGACTTGCAAGCATCCCACATGAAATAATATAACCTACATAGCATGTTGGGTAATTATATGCTTGTTTGGAATAATGATAGAGAGATGTTGCCCCCAAGTTATTTAGCTTTTTGATTATTTTTTAGTCCTCACATTGATATTAAGTCTATTGTATTTATGTTATTAGTCTTTTATAAACAAATAAACATGCTACATATAATCTTCTTAGAAGCTGAATTCTATAGCATTTCATGAAATAAGAAAGAATGAGGAAAACTATCATGAATTCTGGTAGAATCAGGAAAGTAAAATGTACTTAAAATTTTTCAAATTTCGTTTTTAGTCAAATTATCTTCATTTTATATTAAGATAATTGACATATGCCTCTAGTATGTCACTAGAGGCATATGTCAATTATCTTAATATAAATTAAGCACATTTCTACTGAAGAGCAAACATGCACACACTACAGTATATGCTGATAGATACAGCGTAAGATGAAAACACCAGCTAGCCAAATGCAGTTTTTCTCACCTCACCCCATTACCTCAGTCAATATCTAATCTGCCCCTTCCTCTTACTGATGTTCATATTGATTCCAGAGACATTTACCAAGCTCCTTAGCATGTGTATTAATGGGGATAAACTAGCACTAACCTATTAAAATAATGACACTTTGACACCTCAATAAGAGAGTATGTGGTTACTACACCTATCAAATTATCAGATTGACATGGGTGAAATAAGATAAGTCTATTGATTGATATTGTGTCCTGGTTTGCAAGATAAACACATGTATGACTTATATGTGGCAAATACATTCAAGAACACAGTGCTCATAACTATGCCAGAATAATATTAATCAACCAATAAAAATTCGAGAGCGTTTTTAGTAGGGAAAGTGCCTTACAATCTAGTAGCTATAGAACCGAACAATGCTGCACTCGTGATGCCATCTGCTGGTCAAAATGATAAACTACACACACTGTGGTGCACTCACCAATGGTAGATCAAAATGCTGTACTTTAGATTCCCAATGTCATCATAATGCTTCAACAATTTTAAAGACTACCCTTTGCTATATTGTGGAATGTAATGGTTCAGCACACTTCAATATAACAACACACACTGGCTTCATCCTTCTGTATCAGTGCTTATAGTAAAAGCATTTCTGAGTGTACCTCCGTATGGAAGTTCTGCCTTTTTGGAATTTAAATGTATGCCGAGATCAAAGCTCCTCTTTGAGACGCAGAGCTGGCGTAATAAGTAGTAACCCCCAGACTACTTCTAAAATGTTTTACCTCCATGCCTGTCCATATGCTGTACGTTTTTTCTGGCAGACTGCCACAAGGGGGCATGAGTGATTATTAAGAAAGAAGAGTCCAGTCCACTGTGTCTCATTACATAATCCTCAACTGTCCAGCCTTCCGCATCTGCTCGAACTGCAGACACATGCAGCACACATAACATGTTCTGTAATGCACATCCACCAGCATGTTAGGGAACACATTGTAATACTGTCGAGAACGCCCACATGAAAAACGGAGGGATACAAACAGCAGGTTGACTTGGTATGTGGCTCTTGCAGGGACTTCAGAGAAAGGGTTCCGACCTCGCTCTTCTAGTTCTCAAGCAATCACAACAGGCCTATGGAAACGCATGATCATGGTGAACTTTAACACACTTTAACCAGCTACGGAACGTGCTACACAAACAGTGGACCTAACGCGAGCCCATACATTAACGGAAGGAACATTGGTTAATAATCGATAATCCTCAAACATAACTAATATGCTCACGCTGCTCCCATATCTCTCCATAAATGTTGTTTCAAATATATAAAGTGAACTGGGATGGAAATGTGTCTCTGGGTGATTAACTACTATAAAATTGTTTGATTTATGGGTGAAGAAAAACGATTATCTAATGCTCGAAAGAGAGAGAGAGAGAGAGAGAGAGAGAGAGAGAGAGAGAGAGAGAGAGAGAGAGAGAGAGAGACCCCATATCTTCTTCTGTCCTCCAGTAGCTGTGCATGGATCAGAGCTAGGGATCAGCAGACCTTGAAGACCTTGAGAGAAGGAATTGAATGCTTACGATGCAGAACTCTATCTTCAAGACTGTGTGCCCTTGACATTTTTTTTCTCATTAATTTATTTCTGCTAATTGGGAAGATTACAAAAATGAGGGGAAGGGAATGGGCACTCTGGTCCTCTGGAGCTTGAAACCACTTTGTATGTGTGTTTGAATGGACGTGGGTGTCTATATGAGTATGCAGTATGCTCTTACAAGAAACTAGCCCTTTATAAGTAAGAGAATGACAAGGAAAAATACTCAAACAAATACAAATTGGCCATTCTTGATCTGCAAATAAGCGCTTTAAAAATGAGAGTGCTTGTTGAGCCATGGAAGTATTTGTATTAAACTTAATGGACGGCGGTCACACCCCAATAGTGTCCTTATGCTAACAGCAGAGGGGATTGGCCTTGCATGTTTTTGTATTGCCTGCTTATTTGAAAAATGCTCCAACTTGCCGAAAGCCTTAAGAATAAAACTCCCTTTTATCCATTCAGTCAAAACTTGATTTGTTCTGAGAACTTTCATTTGGAATAAATATTTGTACTGTAATTCAGAAGACCTCTATGAAAGATCATTCAAGAGGAGAGGTTACCCTGCCCAGAGGAAGCCCAGGGCCCCCGTCTGGAGCCAGGCCCAGAGGGAGGGCTAGTTGGCGAGCGTCTGGTGGCTGGGTTTGCCACGGAGCCCAACTGGGCACAGCCCGAAGAAGCAACGTGGCATCATCCTCCTCTTAATACTATGGGCCCACCACTCGTGGGAGGAACCATAAGGGTCGGGTGCGCTGAAACGGGTGGCAGCGAAGGTCAGGGACCTCGACGGACCAGACCCGGGTGGCAGAGGCTGGCTCTGGGGACATGGAACCTCACCTCACTGTGGGGAAAGCAGCCAGAACTTGTGCAGGAGGTGGAGTGCTACCATTTAGATCTGGTGGGGCTTACCTCTACGCACAGTCTTGGTTCTGGAACCGTTCTCCTGGATAGGGGATGGACTTTATTCTATTCTGGAGTTGCCCAGGGTGTGAGGCGCTGGGCGGGTGTGGGGATACTAGCAAGCCCCCGGCTGAGCGCCAATTTGTTGGAGTTTACCCCGGTAGACAAGAGGGTCGCCTCCCTGTGCCTACGGTGTGTGGGGGGGGAAACTCTGACTGTTGTCAGTGCCTTTGCACCTTTGTGATCGTATCATCTGGTCTGAGGCCGCATGTTTTGGACACTCTGGTGAAGAGAGGGGCAGAGCTGGCTACCGACCACCATCTGGTGGTGAATTAGGTAAAGGGGTGGGGTAAGACTCTGGACAGACGTGGTAAGCCCAAACGGGTAGTGCGGGTGAACTGGGAAGGTCTGGTGGAGGCCCCCTGTCCTGTGGTGGGTTATGACCGAAAGAACAAGATCACTGCTACAAGCGGACGAAAGGGGTTTTCTCAGGAGGGTGGCTGGCTTCTCCCTTAGAGATAGGGTGAGAAGCTCAGCTATCTGTGAGGAACTCGGAATAGAGCCGCTACTCCTTCGCGTCGAAAGGAGCCAGTTGAGGTGGTACGGGCATCTGGTAAGG
>JAODOY010000016.1:1212430-1232565 GCA_025399855.1 Forbesichthys papilliferus | reverse complement strand
GTGTGCAGCAGGATGCGCCCACGTGGACTTTTCTAGGATCAAATACTTGGGGGGGGGTGGGGGGGGGGGGAGTCTAATGACAATTTCACTGTATAACAATGAACATGCTGTGTTTATACTTGTATATGTTTGTACAATCTCTAACAGGCCAGCCATGTTCGTTCTAATGTTAGAGTTAAACATTGGCTAAAAATTATTTCAGAAAATAATCATCAGAATTTGTATTTATTATTTTAGGGGTGCTGAAATGCAATTTATGCGTGCTTGAGCACATCTAAAAATAGACTAAAATTACCAAAGTGTGCTCACTAGCCAGTGAAGGCCTACTTTTACCGTGTTCATTAAACATGCAGAGAGAGTGAGTGAATATCTGAGGAAGATGAACATGAAACGTCAAGAAAGCGAGCGTGACATGAGAGTGAGAGGACAGCGAGAGGAGAGGCAGAGGGATAGAGATGGGAACATGGCAGTAAGATAACACAGCATCTGAAGCGGACAGACGCTGGCCTGGGAGGTTAGAGCTGGAAATCAGACATATAGTCACACCAGATGATATGGAGGGGAGGGAGAGAAAGAGAGATAGAGAGAGAGAGAGAGAGATGGGGGGGGGGGGTGAACTGCATAATTAAACAGAATTTACAATATGGCTAAAAATATACTGTACTGTACTGTTGAGGTCTGGTTTTAGTCAGAATATCAGGTCATGTTTTTAAATGTCACTGAGATGGAATATTATGGACCCTTACCCCTAACCCTAACCTTAGGTTAGGTTTGTGTGTGTGTGCTTCCGCACACATACATGAATGCTAAATATTGCCAGATTTCTGATTTCCCCTCAGGTTTATCTAAACAAAATGGGTTCCATTTGAGAACCGCATGACTACAATGCCTTGATCAATCCACTTAGCGCCCATGAAATTCACCAAGTGGGTAGGTAGACCTATGCAAGTCTGACATCACTCTACTCGAACATTAGGCTGAGTGCCATCGTGGCATACACCTCACTTGTGCAAAACCAAAACGCTAGTCTTATCCCTTTGGATCTTGTAAACCTTGTTGGATAGCTGGTAATACACACTGTGAATAATAAATGGTGCCACATGAAATGACACACACCCACCTACGCATTTCTTAAATTAGCGTGTTATCTATGGCCATCAGCTGTCACATCTTTGTAGCTCTTCAAATTTAGAGCGGTGGGAGTAAAATGTAGCATACAGTTCACAGGATAACCCAAACTTAGCAACTAGTTTTCAATAATGGTTGGAAAGTGTGAACCATTTTTTAATATTCAGTTATACAGGGCAATTACAACAAATAGTCTACACACTGTATATGAGCAATAATGCATAGATTTCTACATTGACACCATCAATTTAGTTATGTTGCTGTACGTCAGATAATCTAGTGTAGGGAGCACATCTTCCAGCCAAGTATGCAAATAGGGAGTAATTGCAGACACCATGTGGTATGTCAAACAGCTGTTATCAACAAACACATGGGAAGTCCTGGATGTCTTCAAACAAGTTCAAAGGAAGGTAATGGGTCAGGTTTGTCATAATTGCTTGAATCTTTTGAATTAGAAGTCTTATTGTTTCACTGCATGTTGATTACATAAAAATGTTTTCCTTTCATGCCTATATGCTATATTTCTGTTATCTATTTAAAATTAAAATGCAAAACTAGCCTAAGTGACTACAATCTACAACATATATACATTTTACTTTAACAACAGTAGGCTTAAAGCAATAACTACACCAAAATAAATCGGTTACCACAACATTCGCATGAGTCGGAACAGCTACAGGCTGTTGGGAGCGCGCTCCCGATAGGCTACTCACACGGGCGCTGACGGGAATTGTCCTGCTGAGGATGACGAAATCGTTGACAGGACCAAAAGTAGAGTGGTTGATAAGATGGTGATATCCATTGTTTCGCGTATTTTACACTGAAATCAAAGTGGAATCTAAGATGAAGAAGATGCGCTAACCGTCCTCAAAAGCTCCGGAGTACAGCCCGATGTTCACGCTGCCATCGGTGCGAGTTGCAGAACAAATCTCAGCCTCTCCGTGTATCCCAGGAGAGTTTAGGGACAGGCCCACCACTCTCTTTTCCAAGAGACTGGTGTAGGCTATCGGGTCTCAAAGTGCGATACTGAAAAGATCCGCGGTGTTAGTGGCACGGGGAGGGGGGTGGGCACGTCTCAGAACCCCGCTGCTTGGCAGCAGAGCAGTGCCTGTGAGCCTGATACACGCAGATCAGTTTCGGAGCCCCTCGTACTCGCCTATTTCCACCCCCCACCCCCTACAACGATCATTACGCGTGGCTTCTCTCCATGTAAGGCGCTTTGCACTCTGCCTCGCGTCCAAGCGACTCCACACAGCCCCCAAGACACCGATGTGGTTTAATCTCGTCAACAAATGTTTTAATGGGCTCCCAACACGCTATCTTTACTTTTAGCTGAAGGTTTAGGCACCTGACAAATAGCCTATATCTATATCGCCACTCGCAGCAGTTTATCATAAACCACGAGGGTTCCAGCTTCACAAAGTTGTCCATGGTAACCAAACTAATATCGAGCATGACCATATTTCAGAAAACAATCATAATTTAATAAAATGTCCACAGAGCAATGTAGTTTAGTGTCATTATTGCTGTTCTGTGAGATTTAGTAGCCTAAGCCTTCATTCATTTGAACACATCAATCATGAGATTACATTTGCCCTAAGGGCTACGGAAAATGTAATATAAAATGACATTTCCCTTTGCTGAGATCACCAAAAAGGTAAATGCCAGAATAATATGATGTACTTTCTAACAAGTTTCCTTCTGAAAGCCTTCACACCAAGTAAGTACTGTATATATAATATCTGAATAATTTCCTTTTAGGTGGTGAATTCTAATGGAGCCCAAAATGATTTTGAATGCGAGAGAGCACAAATGTTAAATGTGTGCCTGTTCAACGCCTCGCAGAGAGCAAAGGTAAGGGAATAGAGTGTGGTTAATAGAGGAAGAACCTGCAAAACAACTGCCAGGCTGTTTTGGGGGGTGGTGGGTTAAGGGTGGGCACACCGCATTTACACTTAGTTATGATGTGTTTTTTTTTTCTCCCGTTTTTTATTATTTTGTTTATTACATTGCCATATATGTTGTGCCATGGAGAGCATTGTGGTGTCGCTGTGCATCTCCGTTGGACCAAATTAGTCCCTGTTGCATGGCAGACAGAGAGCTAACCTATATTATACTGTATGGACGACGCAAATAAGTCCAATGTGCAATTTTTGTGCATACAGCCGCCATCTTGCCTCTCTGGGAAGATATCAGGTTTCGCTGGGCTCGTATAAAAGCAGCACCTCTGGGACGTTTTGCCAGGCACGCCTTCTAGATGAGTGTATTTACAGAGCAACAAGGGGGAGATGGGGTCATGCCAGAGAGCAGAGGTTTTAGAAAGTTCTGGAGCTTCCAGGCCTAATTTCCATTGCAGAGCATAATATATGCAGCAACAATACTGAAACATTTCTGTAAATGTAACTAGAATACCGTTGTATTGACGTCATGTATATAATAATTAATGTAATGTACAAAATAATTGATTAAGGATATTGTTTTATTTTTTTAACATCCATTCAATGTCATTTTTAATTAAAGTGTCCATCCTTTGCACTCTGAATCTTTAATGAAAGCATACAAGCAAATAAACTCAATAATTGGATTAGGCTGAGAATGAGAATTTAAGATCCATTACCAAATCTGCCTATATAATAACAGCATACAGTATTTACTCAATAGCATTAACATGCGATTGGTAGTAGTCTGCTTTGGCTAATGTACTGCAGGAACATTAGCCAAATGAAAAGGCATGTTGAATAGATTGACCTGCTGTTGCTAAAATACGCTTAGTGCAGCAGTTAATGTACTTACAGTAAGAACACATCTCTTGTTTTGAAAACTGGAGGAGATATCTAGCAAACAGATGAAATAACACCATAACTGGCATGCGTATACAGTTATGGTGATGCTTGGTACAGTATGGGCATGTTTGCAAGTTTGGAAATATACTGTATATTAATGTTAAAAGATCCTAAAAACAAGTTATGCCCGTTAGCTGATTGGACAGAGGCTGCTGGTAAAGCATGAGCCCATTGGCTGTATTGACAGCCAATGTGACCTGTCAGTACATGTCACTATGGCGACAGGGAGGAGAGTGATGTTAACGTGTGTGTGTGTGTGTGTGGTTGAGCAGGCAGCAGGTGTGGCCTCTCTCACCAGCTCCCCACCCACCTATCAGCAAAAATCGCCTGGCAGCCATCGCCTAGCAACCGCCTTGCTCTCGCCACGCTGCCGCCTCACGACCGCACCAGAAGGCCATTGTTTCCCCAACTAGCAAAAATCACCGCTTGCATATTCACACTGAGAGAAGCAGAAATATACCTACAATATATTAATAAAGTATCACAGATATATCACATACACAACCTGTTGTGTATGTGAGAGAAAGAGACTACTTAAAATACCACACAATGGCTATATCCATATATTCATGGAACAATTAATGAAATACGGCAGACATTGTAGAACTTTTCACACATTGGTTTCATGCACATAGGAGTAGAATGAAATAGAATTGGAATATTTAGCCTGACATTTCATTGCAGCATCCATCCAGTCCTTTTGATTATTATATTTATTATCTCAGTACTATAAGACTTGCTTTCAGACCGATTGCTCCTCTTTGCGATTAGGTTTGGGCTCAGTTGGTCATTTTCAGAGATGCTGACGACATTCTGAATAATAGCAAGGACCGTGTTCATAACATGAAAGGGGAAGACAAAGTTCCTGTCTCAAAAAAGTCTCCTGTCTGAGAAAATGAACATTAAACATGTTACTGTCATATTCTTCCAGCAATTTCCAGTACCTGGCAAAACTGTACACATCAAATGGATGTGTATCTTGCTGAGCCTTCACTAAACCGGGCACTTTAAAAGACTGCATTTGTGCAAAAATGCATTTTCTTTTTCTGCATTCATTAATTCCTCAGGACAAATGCTTACCCCTAGCAACATTTATACATTTAAAGTGTAATCAGCATCATTCACACAGTGTTATTTAGGAAGATAAAGAAAGAATGTAATATTCATATAATAATAATAATAAACTTTAATTGTATAGCACCTTTCATACACAATGTGCAATTCAACGTGCTTTACAGTTAAAAACATTTGAACAAAGAATGAAGGGAACGAATTAAATTAAACAAAAAGAAATAAGAAACAATGAAAAACTAGGTACTGTAAAAGCAATGAAAATAATAAAAAACATTATTGTAAATACCTCGTTTCCCCCCCCCCCCGCCTTTAACCCAGGCGTTTGGTGGGACTCTAACCCACCGGGACTCCAACCCAGGCGTTTGGTGGGATGCTAACCCACCTGGACTCCAAACCAGGCAATAAGTGTACTTTTTAAGAAAGGATTTTATCTTCAATGTGTGATTTGACTGTTAGTGGAGACACGGTATACAGTACATGCCATCTGACAATAATACCATTGTCTTTGAATGACTTTGGAGGTCACCACAGAATCCACATACGGTATGCATTTTCATTCTGCGGGCTGCACCATGGTGACAGTTGTCATGGGTCTGTCACATGGAGGGACCATAGAACTGGACATGATGGCAATGGTTTAATGCAATGTCTGACTTGGGACAGAGTCAGGCTCCATTCCCTGTGTGCCCTGACTGATCACATTATTCTTAGTGGAAACTCTGTTGTCAGGAGAAGATGTGTTGGCGAGGTTGGAAATGCCCTCTGAATGACCTAGTCGTCCACTGAGCGGTCTTTAGGGCAGATCACAGGAGATGGAGTAAACTTGTATCTTCTCATACACTTTGTGTTCAAATCATGTCAAGTCAATGTTTGTGGTCAATGCTTGGAGCCATAGAATGAATATCCATTGCTACAATAGCCAACATTCTCTATGTGGCTACTATTTATCAATGATTTATTTAATGCTATGATGATCCAGCCTAATGCCCATTGGTCAAACATGGCCAATTGTAGTTCTGATATGGCGTGCTTGACACTGATGCCAAGCCGCATACAGATGTGCGTTCAATTAAGCAAACAAAAAAGGAAGGAATATTTTATAACATGTTTCTGTACCTTTTAATTCACTGCAAATGTACACTATAAAACACAAAAATGGTCTGAGGAGGTGCAGCAGTTCTCGGTAAATTAACGCTGGGGAAAAAATTACAGTTGAATCAAAAATTGTAATAACAATTTTTAATGTGTACAGAAAATGTTCAAATGTATAAAGCGTTCAAATAAAAACGCTCACCTCAGATTTGCTGAATTTGAATACACTTTTTGTAATGACACTATTGTTACAGCTGTTGTTCGTCTGACCAGATACCACAATAGAAACAAAAACAAGTGTTGCTGGTCATTGTTTTACAGGTGTTTTACATATGATGTCATTGTTGATGTGTGATTTATTCAGCTATTGACAACTTCTGCTTTGGATAAAAGCTTCTGAATGCTGTAGATGTATTATCTTTAGTACAGAATATTCTCCCTACCTTCCTCCTGGCTGTGACATACAGTCAAAAGGACTATGTTTTTACCATTTGACATTTTGCACTCATATTCCCACACAGTACTTACTGTAGTATACTTACTGTATGTCACTTTGAGAGAGAGAATAAAAAGACAAACAGTTCAAAATCAAATCAATGTCCAGATTGTTCCTGCTTGCCCTCGTTACTTATCAGGTCTCATTCTAATTGCTTTATGGTGTCTCGTGGTGGGTACATGTATCGTTATCACCAGTGATAACAGCAGGAGAGGAAGAGAACGAGAGGTGGGTATAGGGGAGTGGATGTTGTAGGTGGCCGATAAGCCAGCCAGGCATGCTTAAAGCCATTCTGAAAGAGGCCAGAGCAGCCCTGTCTCACACCAGTAGAAGGTCATAATGTCAGTCTTGAGCATGCCTGCCCTAACATAATAGCACTATATTAAATATTAAACCCCTGCACCTTTCTGGTTAGTTCATGATTGTTTGCATGTGCATGAAAGAAGAGCCTTACCCATAGTTTTCTAGGTTCTATCGAAATGTGTAAGCAGTAAAACTATATAAAACAATACAGTATATCTGCCATATTCTCCAAATGTACAGATACAAATGCTACCTTTCCCATGGGTTCCTCAAATACTATAATACAAATGAAGGTGAAACATATACTGCACCATATTTAACATATATATGCTATATAATATATATAAATATAGCAGATAGGCTTTTTTTGGGGGTGGGGAGGTTACAATGGGACTCCCGATGTTTGTTTGTGATTGGAGGGTTGGGATGATGAGTGTAACATGAGTGGTGGTATTACTTTATTTTTATTTTTATATATTGTATTGTTTTAACTCATTTTGTATTGTTTTTAATGACGTTGTAGCGTGAAGCACTTTGTGTTAATTAGTATGAAAAGTGCTATATAAATAAAGGTGCATTGGTTGATACATGTTACTGTATGTGCCAATACTGATCAATACATTATCCTGCTTATATATTGGTCAAGGGAGGGGTAGAGAAGGGTGTGATGTAGGGGGAGGAGTAAAGCTGAAGCAGCTTTTTCAACACAAAACAACCAAGACATTTGAGCCACAATAGAAATGTGTCCCATCATGTCTAGTATCTTGCTACCTCTAATGTGTGATAGTGATACTGGCTCCGATCTGGAGGTGGTCCTCGGGCGCAGCACAGCGGCTGCCCACTGCTCCCTTGAGGGATGGGTTAAATGCAGAGGATAAAATTCACAACATCTATGTGTATGTGACAATAAAAGCACCTTTATCTTTAATGTTTGATGCTACTGTAACCTCTACCCAGATGAAACACACAGATACACTAAATATTGACTGCTTCTTCTTGGAGGTTCAGCTCATGTCTGATGGGGTCATGACCGCGGTCTGCACTCAAACAGGCCATATTCATCCGCAGATTCAGCCGTATGCAGCCGTATGAAGTCTTATGTAGCCTTATTCAGCCTTATGCAGACATATGCAGCCATGTGCAGCCATGTGCAGCCTTGTGCAGCCATGTGCAGCCTTATGCAGCCATGTGTAGCCATGTGCAGCCTTATGCAGACATGTGCAGCCATATACATCCTTATTCAGCCTTATGTTGCCTTATTCAGCCTTATGCAGCCATATACATCCTTATTCAGCCTTATGTTGCCTTATTCAGCCTTATGTTGCCTTATTCAGCCTTATGCAGCCATATACATCCTTATTCAGCCTTATGTAGCCTTATTCAGCCATATGCAGCCTTATGCAGCCTTATGCAGCCTTATGCAGCCTTATGCAGCCGTATGCAGCCGTATGCAGCCTTATGCAGCCGTATCCAGCCTTATGCAGCCTTATGCAGCTGTATGCAGCCTTATGCAGCCTTATGCAGCTGTATGCAGCCGTATGCAGCCTTATGCAGTCGTATGCAGCCTTATGCAGCCGTATGCAGCCGTATGCAGCATGGACAGATCTGACTTGGTCAGCCTCGGTGCCCCTGAATCATAGATGCACAGAGACAGCAGTGAATTACCAAGGCCCCGGTTTGATGCAGGCTGATATTTGAAGCCAAAAGCAGGGAACAAACATGTCCTTAGAAGTGAAAGATCTGAGGCTAATGCCAAAGACCGGGAAATGGGAAACGAATGGTCAGAATATTACAGAAAGAATATATAAATAAAATAAACAAAATATCTAATAACTTGGTTGGGTTGAAATAGATCTCATAGACAGGCTGGCATATTTTGATCAATTCACCAGTGATTTCAAAGTGCAAGTCTACCAATAGACATCTCTTGAAGACTAGGTGCCCACCACAGTCTTAAAGTTAACCGTTTCATTGCAAAAGAAAACCCTGACACGTAATGGCTAAATTTTCTACAAGAGATCTGAACATGACTAGAATATTCAGTTCACTATGAAGCTGAGGCAACAAGTGACTTGGCCTCAACTCTAAAATAGCCTAGTTACTTATACCCTCTGAGGAACGTTAAACACACACTTTAAATAACCAGAAATAATCTCCACAGTGGACAGGGTTCAGTTACATGGGGCTAAAACAGATTGGTTACAAGGAAGGAACAGAGAAACTGAGTTCTGGAATTTAATCATTTGGATCCAATGTAAAATGAGTTGATATGTATACAACTTGGGAAGCTCGCTTTGGAAAATAGAGGCGCTATTTTCTTTTGTGTTCTGACTTACTGGTGGTTTACTAGCCTGGCTGCACAGATTATAGTCTGGAAACCCTGTTCGCATTAGCGTTTTCACAGCCACGCTGCTGGCGGACCTATCAGGGTGGGTTAGCGAAGTGTAGCAACGGCAATTGGCTGTCCAAAATTAACCAGAGGTCTATGCGCAGTAGGAGGCAACGACTGCAAACACATTCCAATGAAGCGTGTCCATACCATATTCACAAAGTTAATTGTTTGTCTGGCTACACCCGGCTAGTGGTTTTCAGCTCCAGCTGTAGATTCACAGCATGCACCTGCATAGACTGATTCAAAACCCACGTACAGTACACGGTGTAACTCATGCACACAGAAGTATAATTGTGCATCTGTAATTTCCTTGTAAGCCTGAATATATTCATTATTTTTTGGAAACTTATAATGTGATTGAAGACAACTGTAAACTAAAAGCCACTGCCTAGTTTTTACCAAAATAAATGATGTTGCCCCCTAAAGGCAGAACTACAGTCCTGTTTTAGCAAAATTCCAAGTTGATGTAAACTTTAAATATCCACTTTATCTAGCTTGTTGAGGTGTTTTCTCTCTCTTTCTGGTTGCTGATTAAAAAAACAAGTTGGCATTTAGATGAGGACTAGGCTACTGTAAATATACAGTAGGCTACAGCCTCCGTGTTTGTGCGGTATAGACAGAGACATTATAAGGACTTTGGTATAGGCTAATATCGTATATTCATTCTATGTGTGCCATTCAAAATAAACCCCTCTACCCCCAAAACCACAAAATATATGAGCTGTTGAAATCAATATGAACATATACCATATATATTTCAATACAATACAATATAAAATACACACATATACTTTCTGATTTACATTGTTTGAATGAATTACTCTATACCAGTCTAAGAAAACATAGCTAAAGGAGACCCAATCTAGTCAAACAATACAAAACATAGCATTGGTCAAACTCATAGGCATTAAATTGCATTGCCCTCTGATTGAGTTTGTTTGAGCATATTTCTTCCAAGAGGCTATGCGCAAACATGTCTCCTGGATCATTGCTCACAAATCACTGAATAGCATTAGAGCTGCTGAAGCAAAGTGAAATAAAGACAGAAAGAGTTATGAGGATAAAGAATTACAACACACTCAGATGCACGAACACGCAAAGAGCCAAATGAAAACGCTAAGTAATAGTTTGATCAAATGTAAGTGGACATTTCTGCTCAGGATCACGTCTGTAATGAAGGTTGTGTGTGTGCATGCGTGCGTGTGTGTGCATGCACTAACTCACACAGTGACTTCTTGTCAGTGCCCACACTGATGTTGTTGAAGCTAGTTGCATTGCACATATGAAAGGGTCTGGTTTAAAATAGACTACATGTATTAACCTGTCACAAACAAAGAAAGAAAGATTCAGAAAGGCTAACTTTGTATTAGCCTAGCGGTGTGCACAAGTGGATTGCCAACCGACTAGGCCCAAGAGCGCAGGGACCCCAAAACCAGAGTCTCTGAATTCTCTGTTATTAAATATTTTGCATTTCTGGTCACATATCGAAAAGACTAGTAATTCATGTCAGTATACTGTAGTCCTTGCAGAGCCACACAATTCCCACTTATGAAGGGGATAATTTATGAGTCTGTGTACATGTACGCATACCATAGTCTCATAATCTGTCTATGGATGCACGTGCCTCTATATTCCTTATTAAAAAAATCACCCATAGTAGTATAACAGCAGCTTTCAGAGTATAAGTAGAATCAAATGTATGCTACTGTAAAATAGCATAATGTTTCTACAAACATAAATAAATTAATTAATGAATAAATAAATAATTTAATTAATTATATGTGTGTGTATAATTAATAATTAATTAATATATATATATACATACATATAAAGTTAAATAGCCTACTTAATGTAGGCCAACAATTGGGTAAACTTCATTATACTGCTGTATTACAGTAATAATGAATTATAATCACATGGCGCCATCTTCTGGAGTGTCAATAAAATGACATTAAATAGTAATGTAGAAAGAAACCACATAATAGCCCTAGTAAATATAAATTAATATTGATTAATTTGCCATACTTAAATATTAAAAAAACCTACACACATTTCATTTATACATATATTTAATATTTAGACATGGGGCAACAGCCATTTTTACAGCACAATTTGCATAATTTATCAATACCTCCTGTGTACAATCACAAAACCATGACAGTATAGTTTGTTTTCTGCTTACGTACAAGTGAAAAACCAGACAGGTTTTACAAGCATAATCTTTGTACAGTAGCATACATCATTAAATAATGTTTATTAAGTTTCCTTGATAAACCTCCCCAGTATAGTATTTTATTCTATGTCTTCTCTAACGCTCATTTTTTAAATAGTATCTGGACACAAAAATAGTATGAACCACCAACAAAACATGCAACATCCAGTGTGAGCACATTGAAACTCCCCTGCAACTACTGGAGTTTTAAAAGATAAATATCTGTGTATTTGGACTCTGGCAACACGTTTGTTTGGTGTAAAGGGCAGGGAGTTCTGTGTCCCTATACAGATACCTTAGATGGTAAAATATTAGTCAACCTCTGTACACTGATCAAAATAACAAAATGTGTTATTTTAATGATCACATGCTTTAGTCTGTATTGATATTAGACTGTATTACCCCCCATTATACAATAAAAAAGTATTTACAAGGTTGGATATAGAGAGACAGCATTTGTGTGAGGATTTTTCTACTTTTTTATGTGAGAGAGGTTTATTAGTAAATATTTTTAAACAAATAACACCTGGTGGGAAAAACTATGCATGGTAACTTATTCCATGCATGGGTTATGTATGGAATTTCAATGCAAATACATTGATCCTGATGAAGAAAAATCACATTAAAAAAATAAAAAAGTGTTTTAGACCAAGTGAATACAATACTGACTTTCTGTGATAATTGTCTTTATAAAAAAAAAGCATCTAACAATACAAATAGGTGAGTTAAAATCAAGCCAACTGAAAGTGAAATGCAGCAATAATGTATGTTTAGGTGTGTGTGTGTGTGTGTGTGTGTGCGTGTGTGTGTGTGTGTGTGTGAGGCCCTCTAAACATAGTAAACGAGCACTACATTAAGTATAAAAACAAAATATCTCAATGATATATGTACACCTGACATATAAATAAACATAATGTCTATATCACGTAAAAAAAATAAAGGAAAACCGTAAACATTAACAAATCATACGTACAACGTAAACATAACAGTTATATATAAAAAGAAAACTAGATACATTTTTGACCAATGCAACACGAGTTTGAACATGTTATCAATGTTGCATAGAAATCACTGAGATACACATTGTGGTCTTAATGCCATTACCATTAGCAAACAAGTGAACAATGAACCAGCCTCTACAATTTCACAAGCATATAAAATAACTCATACTGTAGATGATTAGGATCAATGATCGTGTTGGTATAATCAAGACAACCTGAATTTGGTCAGCAAAAACCAAATCATCATGTCAGAATTTTTAGGAGTGCTTTGGTGTTGGCAGTTATGCTATAAAAAAATGTATATTGACAATGATAGTATCACTGAAGAAAATCTGGAATACAATTTATTTAACTGGAATATGTTTGTTGATTGCTGTATCCCAACCACACATTTGATGACATCTTGTTAGCTGATGTTACTTCTCTAGTTTCTCACCTTGGAAATAGTTTGTTTTAGCAGGATCTCAAAGTCAGTTTTTACATTCTGCGAAGAAAGTGCAAAGTAATATATAAGTGTGCATTGTTGATGGGCTGCCCTTGGAGTTCAAAGCAGGACTAAAGACGGTAAATACACACACATTTGAACGCATAAAGCTGCAAGGAAAGAAAACTATATATAAATCTCATGTGTTAAATGTCTAAAAGTCTAAGGGATATCATGAATAAATGAATATGTAATGCCACAATCATCATTACTGGATTGTCTCTGATAAATATATCTATATCTAGCTATATATGATACAATTTATTTCAAACTATACTATGACATAGGTGACAGGTTTTGTGCAGATCATGTGGCACTAGATACCAAGATTAATGTGCACTTTATAGTTCAGTTTCATTTTGATATAGTAAAATCAATTCTTTACAGAACAGAATCTAAAAAAAAAACATAATTTCATGTTAAGGGAAGTGTTTTTTCCAATATTTTCCACAACATGCTATATTTCAAATAGCTTACATTTAAATGGCAGTACGCTATCAAATGTATCACACCATGGTCATCCTCATATGTTAATAATTTTCAGTATTATCTTCAATAATTGAGAAGAAGGTGAATGATATACAACTATGTTGTAATAATAATAATAATAAGAATAAGAATAATACTAATACTATTAGAAAAATAAATAATTAGTCTCCACAATTGGAGCCTTCAATATTCAATTCCCAAAATGCTTTGTAAATCAATAAAACTGCAGACCATTATAAAGAAATTTGGTGGTAATGTTTAAATATGTTGAATTTCATTAAATTTCCATTAATTCATTCATAACATAATAAAACAATTATATTCTTCATGTGTCCATTCCCTGTATATTACATTTTTAATGTCCATTTTAGTGTGTGCACAAAGCTGTAGGCTATACTGTACTTTGAGTGAGTGTGTCTATTGCATGTAAATAAAATAATTTAATACCTGGTTGACTTTGCGTTTTATTTCACCTGTATTATAATAAATCCTGACTAAACTATTTCCTGTAAACACATGTTCATTTTTTTTGTAAACACATTACTACTTCCTGACATTTTGTCCATATCACAAAAAATGACTATTTCTGTTTCAGCCTCTACACAAATGACCAGCTAGAAAAGTAGTTCCCAAACATCACAGGGCTCCCAGAGAAAAATAAAGACATTATTATAATCATTGTTAGAACTACATTATTAGAACTTTTAATCCTTTGATGTTTTGTCAACTTTAAATGTGGATACATTTTAATGATGTTATGTTTACTGTAAATTGAAATTATATGATTAACTTGTGAGTTGCGACCGCCCTCGTGTATGTATGCACGTGCACGAGAGGGGCGTCCGGTCATGACTCAACATGTTTCAGTGAGGTTTGAGAACCACTGAGCTGGAAAACCAAGCAATGTTTGCCCTGAAAATGAGATTCAAGATATGCTGTATATTGCGCCTCAACAGCCAGCATCCCTCAGTGGTTCCACCTGTGGATCTATCCACAGGCAGCGGGGTCAGGCCTCGACATAGAAGCTGCTCACTGCTTCAGCAGGTGGCATGCATATGCCCCCTATGAGTGGATCTGGGCAGTGCTGGCGAGCAGCTTGTGCCAGCTCACCACCCTCTTGCGTAGGTCAACTTTGTCCAGCCACACGTAGGCCTCCCCGATGAGGGTTTTCTTCACAAACTTGCCCCCGTTGCAAATCAGGAACAGCTGGGACAAGAGGAACAGTGACAACAAAACATGTCAGAATGAAATGCAATTACTAAATGTTTAAATGTCGATTAAAACCATGTATGCCCAGGAAATCCAACTCCTTGAGAAAAGCAAACAAAACCTATCCTTGTCTGAAAAATGAAACTGTATTCTGAAACACACGAGTGTCTTTGAACTAATGTCACAAACGTGTAACTCAACTAATGCATTGCAACGGAAGCATTATGAAATCAACATGAAGGCAAATACATGTAATTGGGAATATTAATTTCACAGTAACAGTGTACAGTAAGGGTGGGAATCTCTGGCACTGCATGATTCGATTTGATTACGATTCAGAGGGCATGCAAATATAAAACGGTTATATTCTGGAACAGCTCAGCCACATGTGCCACTGTACATACAAACAGCACATTGTGGTTCTTGTCCATGCCCCTGTTCCAACTTCACAGGAGCCTAAATGCTCACATACGATACAATGCCGGTCGGTTTGTATCCATCTTCGGTTGCTCACACCTTCTTCACCAAAACAAGAACTAGACTAGCTTACAATGTACTGTAAACACGACGCACATGTTTTACATCTAATGGCTCATGTTGTACAGCCCGGTCTTAATCTTAAAATAATTCAGTCAATACATTTCTGATTATTGAGTTTTACGGATCAGATAATCGCGCCACCCTTCACTGTACAATGCCTGTGTGTGTATGTGTGTGTGCATGCTCACGCATGTGTGTGTGTGTGTTAGAGGTTTAGAACACCTGTATAGAGTGACCGGTGGGGTTCATACAGAAGCGGAATGTCTCGTTGAAGGAGGGCTCGCGGTCATGGCGACACACTCTTGTCTTTTTCTTAATGATCCTTTTCTGTGTGGCGATGTTCACCACATACAGCTTCACGTAGAGGTCTGCCAAGTGCACGCACACACACACGCACACGCATCTATGCATGAGTTCCTACTATTTTACATTAAGTTGTGCTTGAGTGTGTGTGTGTGCGCACGTTACCTGGCAAATAGTCTGGTGTCTTGAACTTGTAGGTGATGTTGCGACACTGAAGGATCTCCAGAACCAAATGCTCACCCTCCGTCTTCATCTCCTTCTTTAGAGCTATCTTTATCTCGCCCATTACCTGCGTCTTACCTGGACACACATGAACGCACGCGCACATAGCCCCATGGCGCAAAGATGCTGTTCAAATAGGAGTTTTTCTGATTGTGTGTACACTGCCCTCTAGCAGACATAATGTGTATTGTCATAGTGGCTTCCATGACCCACAAATCACGTCTATTTGTTAAGCCAAGGAAAGAAATTATGAGAATGTAAATGTGTGTACACTGCCCTCTAGCGGACACAATGTGTATTGTCATAGTGGCTTCCATGACCCACAAATAACGTCTATTTGTTAAGCCAAGGAGAGAAGTTATGAGAAGCATCGACTGGCCTCTGGTTTCCCTGGCAACTGAACCGAAAAAAACAAGTGCCAACAAATGCCTGGCAAACAACAATGGAGGTAGGCTGAGTGTGATTCTGTAATAACACTCCATATTGTACTGTGTGTGCTATTGAGAGAGGTTAATCTACAATCTGGTGGGTAGATGGATGGACTGAAAGAGGAAGAGGTTTGTAAAATAGCAAAAGTATTAATGACATTGTGTGAATGTTGTTTATTTAAAACCCTCAATTCCTTTCATGCTGTTCTGGCCGTGTCACATTGTTCCCAACTGTTAATCCCTGCTGTCGCCAACACATTAGTCATAGCACCGCAACCGCTCAGAATATCACTTGGCAGGACATGGCAAATAAAATCACATCTTAAAGAGTGGAAGACTGCGGCAGCAAGCATGTATCCCCAGGCACAAATGACAGATTAGTAGAGACTTCGAAACAATGTTTGCACTAAAAGCAGTAGTGAAAAATGAATGGACCAGATGCATCAACGTGAGCACCTGCATGAACTGAAATGCATTCACAATTGCACATGAGAAGTGGGCTGAATACATACGTTTGCCCATACGGGCGCATTCACGTGCACACACCCACACACACACAGTAGAAATCTCACCTTCAGAGTCAACGTGCCCCATGGATGATTTCAACATATCCGTTCCATTTGGGATTTTTCCACTTGATAGAAAAATGGCATTCTATTACTTATAAAGCTAAACATTTAATATTAAATCCTTTTATTTTTCTTGTTAGAAAAGCATTAACCTTTCCAGAGCTTATTTAATGTGTTATTATCAAACAAATATTGCTTTAAATGGTATACAATTGATTTTAGCCCACTCACAATCGTGGCACCTGGAAGATGGCACTGTCCACCTCATTAGTCTCTCCATCCTCATCTAATAGGCTATATGCGCTGCCACTCAAGCCGCTGTCCAATGAGGCTGCTGTGACTGGGGCATCTCCAGTCCTGTAGCTCAACCGCGCTGTGCGAACATACAACCAGACCCATCACAAGATAGATACATGGAGCGATAGACAGATCTACAAATACATAGACTAGAACAAATACATTTTACTTGAGTGGTAATGAATAGCAACACGTAACACTGAAGACTAGAAAAAGCATGTGGACAAATGTAAAATCTGTCTGGGACAGGGAAAAGACAACACACTAGTAAACTCCCATAGAGAACATTAACATGAAATCCACATCCTCTTCCAGAGAAATATTGCATGTATTACACATATGTAAACAGAAAAAACAGAATGCAGAGACCCTACAGTATAGTGTTAGTTGTCTGTGTGAAATATGCTCTGAATGTAGCTACAGCAAGCCTATATTGTCTATTTAATTATCATTCTAATTAACTACCGTTAGTGTCATCAACATTAATTGCTAACTTTATGCTAACGTTACATGCTAACTTTTTAATATATTTAAGTAAAAGCTTCTTCAGACTCTTTTTGTGTGCATTGGTTTAATGCAGTTCAAAGCTAACCACCAAACTGTCAAAGAAGTATTTTAACCGTTTATCCAAGTGAATGATGTGGTATGCATGAATGTTTGTGCACAACCGGATTCATGCAGACACTTCTCCCTCAGACCGCTCAAAAAACGCGTGACTGTCGAGGCTGTTCGCTAATACCATGTCAATTAACCCGGAAACATATATGCCTAAAAAAAAGTTCTACGGAAGTGTGAAGTAGCAGTTGTGGAAGTGACACGGTGTTAATTGACAGTGAATCACATGGCATTCTGAGACATTCATTTCATGGTATTAGTGAACCGTGTCAGCGGCCATTAAGAGAATGACGTCTCGCTGCATGAATCTCTGACAATGTAGCCGAGTACCGCTCGCTCTCCCACTCTCCAACCCTTCCTGTACTGCTACTGTTTTAAAGCATCCTCTCTTGGCTTTCTGCAGGTGTGCGTTAGTATCTCGCTCTCTCTCTCTCTCTCTCTCTCTCTCTCTCTCTCTCTCTCTCTCTCTCTCTCTCTCTCTCACCCTGCTCCATCTGTGCTGCAGTCACATGCCACAGAGGGGGTCTCCTTGGTTAATCTCACCTCCGGTGGGCCGGGGTCTCTCTTCTGACATGGCTTTCCTGAGGGTCATGTGCCTGCTGTCCGCTCTACTCCCTTTGACCGCCGACGCCGATGGCAGGGCAGGCAGCCAATCGGATGAGGCTTTCTGAATGGTGAGCACGCCCACTACACTGTGTCTCTGGTGTCTCCTCGGAGAGGAGCATCTTTGGCCTACGAGGGCATTGTTGTGTTGTCGTTGTTGCGTTTTGGCGGTGTGTTCCGTTTTGTTTTTGCAGGTCAGAGGTCAGAGGAGCACGCCAGGAGACAAATGTCAAGACCATAAGTCAAGATGGAGGTAGAGGAAGCGAAGGGAGGGGGGGGGGGGGGGAGCAAGATGGAGACTCAGAGAGCAGAATATCCTCATGACGGTAACCAGCTTGACTTGTCATTCACATGCAGCCACAGTGAGCAGTGCACATTCGCCCCGACAAAATGTCACTAGGGGGCGGGGAGTGTGCGCGTCTACTGAGGTGCATTGTGGGTCCAGTTGTAGTCAAAACACAAAGGGGTGGTGGGACCGCATGCACAGCCATCCCAGCGGAGTGGCCTCGGAAGAGCCGGCTGTTGTTTCTTAACGTAATCGAAATTCAAAAGCAACTCCCAAAACAAACAAAGAAAACAATTTTTAATAAATAAAATAAACAAAAGAAGTAAATCATATTTTAAGGAAGGGAGGGGAGACCAATTTTCTTCTGTTGTAGTTTTGCAACAAACATGTTTATTTACTTCTCTAATAAAATAGTCCCATTAATAGAGTCCTATATTGCTATCCAAGGCATCTACGAGAGTTGAGCTATAGCATCACAGCCATAGGTTGAAATATTGTCAGGCTTCACTCAGCTTCACTGCCTTTATTAGTTCTACTTTAATAACATTTGTTTTGTTTCTGTCATGTCAGTTTATTTAATAGAAGGGTTAGAAAAACAACGTTTATAAACAAATGTGTTATGTTGGAATATAATTTGTTTAAAATATGATTTAATAATATCATATTATGTATGAGTTTATAGTTGACCTACTGTTAAAGCTGTGTATTAAGCTATTTGTTCCCAATATGAGAACATATCAGAGCTTGTCGCTTCTCTGGGTCCATTTGAAAAGGCGTCACATTGTGGAGGGTGGAAGACAGGGTGCTACAGTACAGGTGGGTGCTAGCTCCACACACTGTGAGTACATACAGTACAGAAGAGGAGGTGACAGGTGGACAAACTGTGAAACCAAAGGGAAGAGGACAGGAGGGGAAAAAAGCGGGAAAAAAAATGAACTGAGAAATTACGTTGAAAAGAAAACAGATAACAGAAGGTGGAAGAGATGAGCGTGTGGAGGCCATGCTGCGAAGGCTTTATTTGCGTCTCGGTTTACTTGGTTGGAGACGTTGCAGCGGCTGCTGCTGTTGCTGTTGCTGAGGGGCTTCGCCCGTCGCTACGGCACCACCTCCGCCACTTCCTGTGGCGCCGCCCTGGTGGTGTTGCCGTGAAGTGCTTTTGCTGGAGCGCGAAGCGCCGTGTGAGCGAGAGTGGCTGTGTCCGTGGCTCAGGCCCTGGGACGAGGAAGGCTTCGCTGTGCCAGGGCTACTGTGAGATTTCTCAATAGTGGGCACCTGCATGTCTAAAACAACCAGATTTACCAAATTACCAAAAACACTAGCTTTTGTTTGAGCTAAACTACAGTCTGTTACTGTGTCGTTTACATTTGCGCATAGAATTTGATGCGATTGTTAGCTTGTTAGCTTGCTAGCTACTTGTTAACTCGTTAATTTTCAGGTTAGCTATGGTACCTGACTTGTATCATATGGCTCCTGTTGCACTCTCATCGTTTGAGCAACGTTCAAAGCCTTCCACGGCCATGTCGCCTTTAGTGTTAGCAAGGGGCTAAAG
>JAODOY010000016.1:1140715-1175137 GCA_025399855.1 Forbesichthys papilliferus | reverse complement strand
TATATATATGTATGTGTGTATATATGTGTGTGTATATGTATGTGTGTCTGTATATATATGTATGTATATATGTATATTGCAGTAATAAAGGTCTTTAAAAGAATAGATCATATGAAACATGGCAGACGTGTTGTCTGCCATGTTTTTACTGCGTTGTCTCTCCTCCGTTGTAACCAAGTGTCTCACCTCACCTGTCGTCTCCGCTCCCTCCAGGACTCTCCGCTCAAAGCCGTCCAGATGCTGTGGGTCAACCTGATCATGGACACCTTTGCCTCCCTGGCTCTGGCCACAGAGCCCCCCACAGAGGCTCTGCTGCTGAGGAAGCCTTACGGACGCAACAAGCCCCTTATCTCCCGCACTATGATGAAGAACATCTTGGGCCATGGCGTCTACCAGTTGGTCATCATCTTCACATTGCTGTTTGCTGGTAAGAGGCACCGCACCGCACGCGGAGTCAACAGGTTGTAGGGGATTAAGGCCTCATTCTAATTATGTATATAAACGCCATGGTAGCTGATGGGCTAACATTAGGGCTGCTCGCTTATGGAAAGAGTAATAATCAGGACTATTTTGGTCAATATTGAAATCATGATTATTTCATATGATTTACTGCACCTAAACAAATGAACAATGGGATCAATTAACTGTGAAATGTCTCATAAAACGTCACGTTCACACTGCGAGGGACATAAATGAGCGTGCGCCTGTCATTCAAAACACAAGACATAATAAGAGTTTACTTGCAAAACGTAATAATTCCGCAGTTATATTGTTTTTGTAATTGTTAGGAGCCAACATTTAAAATCACGATTAAAATGTGATTAATTGCACAGCCCTAGCATAGCTAACTGTTAGCCCACTGGCCCAGCATAGGCTGACGAAGGTACAGCAGCATTGATGGTTACAACCCTGCAAAACCACAGCCTAAATATACCAGTAACCACAACCCCCATTCTAGCAGGAAGGCAGCTACCTAGGGAGTTTAAAGCACACCAAAGACACGCCACGGAGAAGGCGCTCTAACCCATGTCCATCTGGCATAGCCAGACTCCACAGGACCATCACAGCAGATGGTTGCTCAACTCCGAATCAGCCAGTAGTCGATGGCAAGCGCTTCTTTAGTCAGGAATGTACAACATTCCCTTACCGTTACAAAGGGTTTTCTGGGTTTTGTTTGTTAACGAACCTCCGTACCACAGGTGAAAAAATCTTGGACATCGACAGCGGCAGAAACGCCCCCCTCCACGCCCCGCCCTCGGAGCACTACACCATCGTCTTCAACACCTTCGTCTTGATGCAGCTCTTCAACGAGATCAACGCCCGCAAGATTCATGGCGAGCGGAACGTCTTCGAGCACATCTTCAAGAATCCCATCTTCTGCAGCATTGTGTTCAGCACCTTTGTTATCCAGGTGAGACTGCTGGTGTATCTTCCATTTGTGACCTTTTTTTATTTTATTTAAACCAGTTCTAATGTTGGGTTAGAAATCACAAGACGCACGACCACGTTTGTAAATAAATGCCATGTCCGTCCTAAAATTGGTTCTGAATTCATACAGTCCTGTGGCATTTTACAACACAGAGCTCAGCACATAAAAGGGCATGTCATCTCAGTGCCTGAAAACAGGTCTTTTTCATTCCCGGGTTTGTGTGTGCTTTCGGGTGTTACCTTCTTTGTTAAACTCCGCTGTGTGTCTCGCTGCACTTCAGATCGTCATAGTTCAGTTTGGAGGGAAGCCGTTCAGCTGTGTGGGGTTGACCATCGACCAGTGGCTTTGGTGCACCTTCCTGGGCTTCGGCAGTCTGCTGTGGGGACAGGTACGAGACCGGCTACACCTTTTTTTGGACGGCTGAAATGTGATAGAACACTGCCCCCATGTGGTGTATAGGCGAATTGAATTGCAATCGCTATGACATGCAGACAGGGTATTACCAGCTGTAGGAGATCAAGCACGTCAACTGCATCTTCACCTAATATCTAATATGTAATATTTAAAAGGCCGTGTTTTATTTGGGGATAGCGGAATAAACAACTAATATTCCGAGCTGATATTTAGAAACGTTGCATTACCTTGACCTCCACTGCTACGAGCAGCTTGTGAGCAGCTATCGCTAGCTAGGGTGCATCAGCCAAGTTGACCCATTCCGCCCTTTTCCCCCGGTCGCCCAGTTGATCTCCTCGGTCCCCACCAGTCGCCTGAAGTTCCTCAAGACGGCGGGCCACGGCACGCAGAAGGAGGAGATCCCCGACGAGGAGCTTGACGACATGGAGGACATGGAGGAGATCGACCACGCCGAGCGCGAGCTCCGCCGCGGCCAGATCCTCTGGTTCCGAGGCCTCAACCGCATACAGACCCAGGTAGCGTTCTCCTCACCCGACCCCCACCCTCCCCCCGGGCACACTGCATCCCACACAAAGCAAGGGAATAAAGCCATAAAACGCCTTTTAACTCTCTATTGCTCCTCCAGCTTTAAGTCGGTTATGCTCCTCCCTCTTGGCATTCTTAAAGAATGGCATGTGCCCTTTTTAAAAGACACACACACACACACACACACAAGAAAAGAGGCTTTTTCTCCGATTTTTCTGTTTTGCTTCTGAGCTAGCGCAGGTTTCCGTGCACGTTTCTGACTTAATCTATATCTGCCGCGCGAGCACGGTGAACATTTCGAAGGTACTGACGAGAAGCGGGCCGGGTGTCGGACGCTCAGGTGATTGGCGTGGCTTTAAACGGAGTTGTGGAAGCATTCTCCTGAGAAAAAGAGCGAAAAGTGAGGTCCTGAGGTACTGAGTCTGAGCTTCCAATCAGTGCCTTTTAAATCTCCCCCACTGGCATTTCTCTGCCCTTTTAACAACTATGCCTTAAATCCAGTCCTCCTTAAGTGGCATTTTTGTTCTGATTATCGGTGCCTTCTCTTTACGTTTCTCTTCTCTCTCTCTCTCTCTCTCTCCATAAATGTGCGTTTTTATTTCTTTTCATCTGTTTATTTCCTGTATCCTGTGGGCTTTTCTGCTGTCACGCTGTCTGATTCTTTGCAGATGGATGTAGTGAGTGCGTTCCAGAGTGGAACTTCCTTTCAGGGAGCTCTAAGGCGACAGGCCTCCAACTCCAGCCAACCGCAGCACGATGTAACCAATGTTTCTAGCCCTACACATGTAGCCTTTTCCACTGCCGCCACTGCTGCCGTCACCGCCGCTTCTGCCACAGTGGGGTGTGAGTGCAGTGTTCTCCTCTAGTGCATGAGATTTAAACAAATAAAATGGAAAAAAAACAAATACTACTGTTCTTCTAACATCCTTCCCCTTCCACTCTCTTCCCGACCCCAACGTTGACACATTGACTCTCACGTGCTTCTATTTAAAACCCCCCCCCCCCCCCCCCCCCTTTTTTTCCACATAAATATCACATCTTCCATATTGCTTCGATAACACTGCTGTTATATTTATGTCCTCCGTAACAAGGTCGCTAACGCGTCACGGTTTTTTATCTCTGTGTCATCTCGTTTTGGTTTTATGTTTCTGCTTCTGCTTTGGTCTCTGACAAATGGAAAGATGGTATTCTAACTGTGTGTGTGTGTGTGTGTGTGTCTGTGTGTGTGCGTGCGGGGGGGTAAAGTGTACTCATGTTATTGCTATGCCTGTTCACGACTGACCAGTCACCAGGTTTGTCTGCAGCCGCCTCAGTCTGTGCTTCTGCCCCCCCTTATAGAGCTCGCAGGGGGGGGGGGGGACTGCGTCTGGGTAAATGTTTTGAGTATACGCCCATGGTCATGGTCGATTGGTAAACCAGGGGGGCGGGTCCTCCGGGAGAGTAGCCCAGCAGAACGTCAGCGGGACGGCTTGTTCGCCGGTCGCGCTGCAATAACAACCTTTCTTTCTCTCCCTTAGCCGTGCTCGGCCCGCCTCCCTTGGGTATTTGTCCGTGACATGCTCCGGAAGCTGTGAGCGGGCTTCTCTTCTGGTCTGTTCTAGCCGGCAGCAGCACCCTGTCATTGACAGTTCACTGCAGTGGTGTGTGTGATGCGGTGTGTTTCTGAGCGCGAGGGCGTGCGGTGGTTGGAATCTCCTCTCGTCACTCCCGGATTGGCAATGCGGCATTTAATTGGGATTATCACCATGGCAACAGCACTATCCAGAGCCGTATTCGTTTCTCTTTTCTCTTGAATTTCTTCACTGTGTGTGTGTGTGTGTGTGAGTGAGAGACACAATTAACTGTTCTCTTTTTCAGAACTTTCAAGTTGTCCGACTAATTCTGTCAAAACAAACATTTGTAAGCTATGGTCCACATTTGAAATGCAAAAAGCATGCTGTACTTGAATGTCCACCATTAAAGGAGAAAAATAATAACCCATCTTAATTCTGGTTAGTTTGGCCAGTTTGAATATGGACAGTAAAGTAGGGACTTCTGCACGAGCAGTCTGTGTCTGTCTTCTCATTGCTGTTTCCTTTCAGGTGCTTTGATGTTAAATCTGGTCCGGAACATTTCTGTTGCTACTTTCTTTGCAAAAATGTTCTATATCAACATGCTTCTTGTTGCCAAAAATAACCAGAGAAGACACAGAATAGCACTGACCCCCAACATATTCCTCCTTTAGATTCTCTGAAAAGTGTCATGGGCTATACTCAAAGGTTTACTACTGTTGACCACAAGGTAGCGCCACGCTCTGCATGGGTTCCTAAGTCTCTAGTCTGGCTTGTCTCTTCTTTTCTTTTTATCTTCTGTGCTGTTTTTTTGACATGTACACCAGCTTGTAGACACGCTTGGCTGCTGCAATGTGTTTTTGTTTTTTTCCTCCACAAACATAATCTAACTGGCCCCAAAGCCCCCTTTCTGCCTGTCTCTCTCTCTGTCTGTCTCTCTCTGTCACTCTCTCACTCTCTCTATCGTTTTCTGACTTTCCTGAGCATGTCTGACTACAGAAACCCATCTCTGTCCAGAGCATCATTCCCTCCTCATCATTGGGATCAATAGGACCTTTTTATATAGATACTACTACTACTACCTTACTTAAGACAACACCATAGGCTACTGCTCCCCTGCCAATGGTGTGGACCCCTCTCTGACCCTCGTGTCGAGTTTTGACTGTGGCCAAATAACAGCGTGGTTAACTCTTCCTGCGCTGGCACAGAGTTGGATCACACCCCGAAGGGGAAGCCCACGATTAACCGCAAGCAAAACGGGGGGGGGGGGGGGGGGTTGCCCGGGGGGTTTACGTAACGTACACTGACCGCTAGAGACCCCTGCATACTTGCACGCCCCTCTGAGAGACAAATAATGGTTTTGAGGCCTAAAACTCCCCCCCCCCGATAGACCCTCAATTAAACTGTCCCTCACCCCAACAGGGTGCGAACACCTGTAGTTGAGCAGAGACTGACTGTACGTACCCCTCTCTTCCCCCCCCTCCCCCTCCTCCCTCCAGATCCGGGTGGTGAATGCATTCCGCAGCTCCATCTCCCTCTATGAGGGGCTGGAGAAGCCCGAGTCGCGGTCGTCCATCCACAACTTCATGACCCACCCGGAGTTCCGGATAGAGGACTCTGAGCCGCACATCCCGCTCATCGACGACACAGACGCGGAGGACGAGGCGCCCACGAAGCGCAACGCCACGCCCACCCCGCCTTCGCCCACCACCGCCACCACCAACACCACCGCCACCACCAGCCCCTCCGGCCCGGTGTCTGCTGAGACCCAAGCCCCTCCAGACACCCCGGCCCCCACCCCTGCCCCGGCCCCTGCCCCGGCCCCTGCCCCGGCCCCTGCTCCGCCCCCAGCCCCGCCCCCCGCCCTCACCCTTGCCGCCGCCAGCTCCTCCCCCAATCAGAACAATAATGCCGTGGAGAGCGGCAACCACCTCGTCCCCGAGGACAAGCTGGGGACCCCCTCGAGCCCGGCAAGCCCCCTGCACAGCTTGGAGACGTCCCTCTGAGCGGACTGACCCCAACCCTGCAACACAAGAACCCTTGTCAGCACCCCTCCCTCCTTGGCAACTTGTGTTTCTCTCTGAACGAGGGGTGGTTATAAACTCAGATTGAAAGTGACCTGTTTTTATTATTATTATTATTATTATTAATATTATTATTATTGTTATATTAATTGAGGAAGGAGGAGGTCCTCCTCATGGCTTGAAGATTGGCTGTAAGATTTTGAAAGAACCTTTTTAGCTTCTCTTTTATCGGAATGGTGTTGTATATTTATCTATTTGGCCCTCGCGCATTCAAAAACGTTTTTCTGCTCCATTGGCTGTTAATATTTTGAATTATTTATTATAAGGCAGGTCTGTTTACAAAGTTTGTAGATACTTTTTTTTTTTTTTTCTGTTTGTAGGTGAAAGCGCTTCCTGACGTATGATGCAGAAAAATGGGGACAGTTATAATTGAGTGAGAGAACTTTTTCAGATACTGCTGTATTTTCAGGAAAAAGGTGTTTCTATTGAAACCTAACTATTTTTGCCTGCAAGTTTTATTTGTTATATATTTGTAGATAAATATAGAACCTTCTAGCCAAACGGATAAACACTACGGCTGTATAGAAAAAAGGTCCATTGGGGAAGTTTTCCACAGGATAATTGAGACAGGCAAGATTATGTCCGTTCACATTTCTATTAATATTTAACGGTCTGCAATTCTATTAGCAGTCATTCATGTTCATAAGAAACTCTTATTAATTATCGTCCTCTAATTGTTCATTGAATTAAAGGGAAGGTGCTGTTGACTTTTTAATCTTGACATTGAAAGGTTCAATAAAGGCTCAATAAAGGGAGTTGAAAACACATCATATTGAAAATCAATGCTTTTCTTTTGTTTATTTATTTTCCCTTAAGCAAAACATCAATTCCTGCTAATGTACAATATTCAAGTGTGTTTACTCAGGCATAGAAAAGGATTACATATTTAAAAGAAAATAATATGATTCAGACAGAACCTTTTAACTTATTTAGCTAGTATGTCTTGGTCAAATGCAAGTAAATTATTTTATTATATTCAGTCTTTTAAGATTTCTCTTTAGATTAACTTATTTCTTCCCCTTAACAGTTAACAGTTCAAAAATCCAAAATGAATATAAAAAAAAAAGATTGTATTTTTCTTAATATCTGTCCATAAGACTCCTTCCACCATCATGAAATGTTGCTGCATTTGATTTGTTTGTAGAATATTTTTGAAACCTGATGTACTGGAGACACTAAGGTGATTAAACACAAGAATCTTTTTCAAGAATAAAGACTAGGCATACACTGGTATCTGCACAGGGTACTTTATTTCATAGCGTCCCTAGGGGGAACATTTTGATACAAACCATACAAATTGTACCTTTGTATTTTTATGACAACATATGATACCTTTCCTCCTGATAAACTGGTTTTGGAGGATTTGACACAAATTACCTTATTTTGTGGTTTGGGCATTTTTTTTCTGATTGGTTGTGATAGGAATATTCTCAGGAATATTCTTCTCAGGGTGCACATGGTTTACTAGGGGAGACTGAACTAATATGTTTGTGGTCAAAGCATTACAACATTAAGGATAAGACGTTCTTCGTGAACCATAAGGGATGCTGTGGTCAGTAGGGTACAGGTTCTTACTGTGCCAGCTGTACTCACATATAGTTATTTGTTGGGAAGAGAGATGTTCAATCACAATAATACAGTCTTTTGGAAACAAATTGATTTCCTTGTGTTTTACAGATGAAAATAAAAGCAGCCTGAGATTGCATACAAACTGAGGAATCCATATAAGGAGTTTGTTCTTTAGCTTCTTCCTGTAATGGGAATGAATGTTTATCCATTTGTTTTATGGATTATTATTTTTTTATCTTTTCACATTTGGAAATAAATACTTCATGTCTGTTTATCTTGAGCAATTAAATGGTTATTGTGATTGGATTTACATTTGAAACTTGTCAAGTAATGTGTATGGTTTTTAAAAATAAAAAAAATGTATTTAGCCTATATTCAGGGCCATGCTTTTTTTTTAACGTGTTTTGCATGTTTTCATGTGAAGTCAATTATCAAAATCATTATTCTGGTCCTTAAACTCTGATTTTTGAACGATATAATAGTCCCTAAACTCCAAACTGAAAGACGGATGTTTGTGACAGTGATTGGGAGAGCTAGGCCTGTTTAGGAAATAGTTTCTGGCCATATGGTCACTGTAGATGTCATTGGTCATCTCAAAAGCTGGACTATTGTATTGTTATGCTCTTGAAAGATGTTTATTTGTTAAAATAGACACCCAGCTTCAATGTGTCATAGGCATAATGTTTTAAAGCCATGATAGTACTACATTATGTGAACTCTGTTTAGGTTGTGGTTCAACTCTGATCTGCTTGTGATGCACTATATGCTATAGGCTACCTCACTTTTGTGTCCTATGGAGGCTCAAAAAAACAAAAAAGAAATGTATTGAGTCTAAAAAATATTGTGCCTATGAGCCGAGGGAGTGTTCTCTGATTATAGAAGACAGCTGAAATGATTTTACTGTATGCTTTGCTACTGTAGAAATGCTGTTGCAGTCCAAGACCAGCAAAGACAGCGTTTGCAAACTCTTTCCCTGCCCATTCTATTTAAGGTCATGCCATCATGTTTGTCACACCGGCCCTGTACACACCAGTGTGGCACGGTAGATGGCGCCATGCACGTGGTCGACGTGGTGCAGTAGTATATGGTGCGCCAAAGCATGAAAGAAGACTGTTACTCCACACCAGTAGATGGCAATGGCTTTACCACCGTCTCCTACAGGCTACAGCTATTGTATTGGATCGGAGTCTGGTATGGTCTCGACTCTAGACGCCCTTTATTTACAATGCTGAAGGACCTCTGCTTTATCCTGCAATAATGGATATATTATAAGACAAGGCAAGGGTCTGCATATATAACTAGTCGGCCCGAACCAAACGGGAATGACTCGACGCGTGGGACCATTCTTGTAGGTACCGGTAGTCCTGTGCGTCTAAAAGTGCTTATGTTCACGAAGAACTGTCAAATTACGATGTCTGCAAATTTATTGACAACTGTGACGCTAAATTAACTATGGATGGGCGAACTTTGACAAGAGACCATGAGTCTTTTGACTCCTAGTGACGCCTAGTCTCCACATTCCTGGTACATTGGACATTGTGAAATCGTTAACATATTGCTGTTGAAAAGGCTACCGGTATACGGGTTCTTTCTGTAATAATGCACTGTGCAAGCGTGATAGCATGTTTTGTCTTTTATGACGTGTTCCAATAATCCCTACAGCAATAGAAAAGCCACCCACCGTACACCCACCCGCTATTGAATCGAAAATGAAGGAATGGTGGATTCATGTGAGCTTGATCTGCATACCCCTGATAGCGGTATACCTACATATCCCTCCACCTCAACTGTCTCCTGCACTGCAGAAGTGGCACAGTGCAGGAGACAGCTTCACGTTCAGAGAAAGTCAAGTCTTTTATAGAGGTAAAAGGGAACATGCCTGACATCACGACAGGACGTTTTACCTTGAACGAGGCAGTTGTGTGTGTAAAGGGATGCCCCTTCTCCTCTTTGCTCAGATTCCTATGGTGCTCTGGGAACTACTGATGTGATCATTCTGCTCCATGGCTTTCCCACGTCCAGTTATGACTGGAATAAGGTAATCAGCTTCTAAGGAAAGGAGTAGTATGGCATAACAGTGTCTCGAGTGACTTTGTGTCCAGTCTCCAATCTTTATAAATGAGAGTGCTAATGCTTGTTTTAATGCTGAGCATAACATTTCACGTTTTGTGGTTGTGTGTGTGTGTGTGTGTGTGTGTGTATTTTCTTAGGTGTGGGAGCCTCTCACACAGCGATTCCATAGAGTCATAGCACTAGATTTCCTGGGTTTTGGCTTCAGCGACAAACCCGTAAGTACCCAATGAGAAAGTAAAGTTCTCCCACATCATACATCATCTTCCATTATGTCTGCTGCTGCCTCTGTTACTTCTATATAATTTGAACTGCTCTGTTTCTCTACTACATATCTCAACCTGACATGGCCCTGCATCTGCCCTAGAGGCCCCACAAGTACTCTATATTTGAGCAGGCCAGCGTGGTCGAAGCCCTGGTGGCATATCTGGACCTCATCGACCAGAGAGTCAATCTGCTGGCACATGACTATGGAGACACTGTGGCTTTGGAACTACTATACAGGTGTGTGCCAGGCTAAATAAAGCATATCTTGTACAGTGTGGAATGTCTTAGCATAAAGGTATTTGATATATTATAGATTTGGTCGTTGCCAGTAAATTGGAATGAATATAATTAATTAGTTAGTTAGTTTAATGGTTGGTAATTTTTCTAATTAATTGTTTCATGCCAACTCTTATCCCCACCAAACACACGCACGCGCGCACGCACACACACACTAGGAGTGAACAGAACCGGACAGGTCACCTGACCATCAACAGTCTCTGTCTGTCTAATGGAGGTACTGTTCAACTTTTCTTTACCTTATGTTGGGTGCTCTCTCTTTCTGTAAAGCAAGTCTTCCTAGGCCTGTCAACACTTATCACTCTAAACTGTCTCCTTATTGCCTTAGATAGGTGTTATCTAATGGCATTGTTTGAAAAGCACTACATGTTTTGATTGATGTGAAAACCAATGTGGTTTTTCAGGGATATTCCCTGAAACACACTACCCGAGAATGATGCAGATGGTAGGTCAACAATTCTCCTATTATGTTCTTACATGTTTTTACTATTTTATATGTAGTAGTAGTAGTAATAATAATAATATCAGAGCTCATTCGATTCTTCCAGGCCTTGAGAAGCTATTTTCATAAAACCACTTGTCTTTGTGTCTCTCCTAAAGCTTCTGAAGGACTCTAGCTTTCTGTCTCCTTTATTGACACGTCTCACTAACAACATGCTATTCGCAAGAGGGTAAGTAAGGCATGTTTATACCAAGTGCCACACACACCAGGGATGTGTATTGGTAATAATCTGGCGATATAATACGTATCACGATACAGCGGCCAAGATGCGATAAGCATCTGAAGCATATGATGTAATCAAGGCCATATGTTGTGAAAACTGTCATAGCAATGCTAATGTGTGGTGCAGCTGCAAAAAAATAACAGAACCACTGATATAAACTGCAGATTGAAATTAGCTTTAATCACAATTTAAATCGATACTGTGATTTAGAGTATAAATATTGTGATTCTCAGGTGTATTGCGATTCTCAGGTGTATCAGGTGTATTCATTTTCTTACACTCATAACACACACACACACCTAGTATTCCTCTGGAATATTGTGTGCCCCATGAACTGTATTGCTTTGATGATTTGGTGACAATTTGTATTTGTAACATTTCTAACGGGTCAGGCAAGGTGAAACCTTGCTAGCAGTGACTCACTAATGACTTCATGTATTTTATTGTATTGTCACTCTTGTGCCATAGCATCGGGGAGGTGTTTGGCCCGTACACCCAGCCTACAGATGCTGAGTACTGGGACATGTGGACGGGTGTGCGCTTTAACGACGGGAACCTCGTCATGGACAGGTGCGGTCAGATGCTGTGGTGTGCGTGCGTGCGCGTGTGCATGTCACATCCTTGACTCTCCTTTCTGTTTGTGCCTTACAGTATTCTACAGTACATAAATCAAAGGCTAATACATAAGGAGAGGTGGGTGGGGGCGCTCACATCTACTTTGATCCCAGGTGAGTATGCCCTCATATCATAACAGTCCTGTTGGGATCAGATGACGAGCACAATGTGGGGAGGATTTTACGGTACTAGCCTAGGTACAGCTACAGTGCAGTAGGCTAGCTGGTCAGCAAGGCTAAGCTTGTTAGTGTTAGCAACCTCTTGCACTGTCTGCACTTTGGGGTGGGGGCTTATTAAAACATATGTAAAACATGTCATCTTAATTGAAAATGTATAGTTTGTGTGGTTGGGTGTTTGACACAACACACTGTCAGCAGTCTCAGCACAATGTTGGCAGACAATGTGCCTTCTAGTCATTTTTGTAAACACCTTACTGGTTTCCTGCACATTCACTTCTCATCATTGGTCTTTGCTTGATTTCCTCCCTCAACTTCTACCAGTACATATGATCTATGGACCCCTGGACCCAGTCAATCCTCACCCGCAGTTCATACGCCTTTACCAGTGAGTGTTCAACTGCTCATTTCATACCGATAATTTCATTTATTTATTGATTTTCATAATTGTAGACTATCCAATTCCCTACTACGGATATATTTTGGAATTCTACATGGTAGAAAAAAAATAGAATTCTATAATATATCTGTAGTAGGGAATTGTTTGCTTATGGACACGCTTCACCTCAGCCTCAAATGCAAGTTCTGTTCTGCTATTAGAGGAGATTGTGGCGCATGGGTTAAAGAAAAGGTTTCACAGTCAAGAAGTTGGTGTTTGAAACCCTCACAGTAGTCAAAATGACATTTTAACATCTTCTGGATGTTGAGATCTTCTCAATGGAGCCACCTTCCTTGTTATAAGCGTTCTCCATCTTAACACCACTGTGGTTGTAGTTACAGGTATTTCATCCCTAGTGTTTTGTTGAAATCTCTTGATATCTTTCCACCACTACAACTGTGCTTTGGGATGTCAGTCATTCCCAGCTATCCAACTGTGCTTCAGGAACCTTAACTGGATCCTGAGTCTGTCCTCAAAGACCTTTGTCAATCTTGAACCTGTTTCTGCTGCGCCGCAATCTTTCAGACTTCTTTGTGTATTCATCTTAAATAAGTACTAAGGTTGTAAAGCAAAGGTTACAATAGCCGCTTCTCAGCCTTGAACTCACAACCATGGAGGCTTAAATCCAGTTTTTTCCACCGCACCACATTTTTGTACTGTTGTGTAATTATGTCTTATGTATTGAAGTGATTGAGCGTTATCCAAAAAAATGTTTGTTTATTGAATTTGATTTTAAAGACCTTTTTGTTCGGTGTTATCTTCTTAACAGTAGATGTTAATGGATACCGTAACTATAACCAAATATTCTTTTGTGAATTATAGAAAAAGTGTGATTTGAACCACTAACCAATAGCAACAGCATAGCAGTGCTCTTCTTACTGAGTCAGGGTAGTTGATTACATTTTTTACTGATATTCAGTAATAAGAATAATCTAGTTTAAATATTCTTTACTTGTATTGAGTGATAAGGAAGCATTCGCTTTGTCTAAACTTGCATAATTTTCATGTAACCTGCAATTACACACAAAGAAATTAACTTATATCTAAATGTTTGCTGGTTGTAACGCCATGCAACATAACCACTAGGCTATACATGCAGTCAGCATAGAAGGCAGATATAACTCATATTTCATTAAAACTGCCACGATAGTGTCAGTAACTGTGCACTTAATAAATAATATATAAATGTATGAAATGCAATGTCAATCAAGAAAGCTATTGTTGGGATTAGAATTTAACTAACCCTGCACCAAATGTCACTCGACACAGGACCACATAAGACTATGGGCCCTCTCTTACAACCCGCAAAGCAAGTGTCTTCGCTAGCTTCAGACTGACGTAGTTGTCATGTTCCGTCCTGCGCCCAGTATGTTTAAATGGTATGCACTTGCACCCATTTGAGCGCCCGTGGGTGTGTTGTTCTAAACACAGCGCATGCTGGCACATTGCTATCTTGAGGCAGCGGAAAGTGATTGCGCGGTTAACCAGCAAAAACCTGGTCTAAAGTCAACGCGTGGCGCATTATAAAGATGGTATTGCCTGTCAGAGCACACGAGCACACGAGCACAAACATGCAAAGAATTGCAAAGCAAAAGAATACAATGTGAAATATAATTAGTGTTCAACCTACATCATATTTCCGGGATCTCGCTATTGCCTAGCTGGTCTGCTCCAGCGCTTTCACAAACGTGCTGGAATAATAGCAATCCGCCGATGATGCAAGCGCTAAACGCTCTGGATGTTCAAAGGGAATGAGGGTTGACACTCTGATTGGTTTATCGTATATTATGCCCAGAACACACCCATAAAGTAAGAGAGAATAAGTACAGCCCATTTGAACCATGCGCCTTGCGCAAAGACCGTTTTATACGCCGTTAAAATAGCAAAAGTGGATTTGGACACGCCCTAAATGCAGTTTTGGACCGCGTGCGGTTAGATCATTAATATAGGGCCCTATATGTGGGGGAGGCAGAGGTTTGGGCAAATCTCTTCACTACTGTGTTTGGAGTAACAACCCAGTCTGTTGTTCTTGCAGGCAGCTGGTCCACAGATCAACAGTAACAGTTCTGGATGAACACATCAGCCATTACCCGCAGCTGGAAGACCCTACTGGTTTCCTCAATGCATATTTCAACTTCATCCACTCCTTCTGACGGACTTTGTAATGCAATACTAACACAAACATACAGACTTTAAACCTAGTTAAACAGTATCTCCATAAGCCTTTTACAGCAGTGATGGTTTATGAATTGCAAGCATATAAAAGTTTGAACTTTGGTTAAATTATGGTTAAATTAGGTTAATTCCTGATTGCAATCAGCAGGAATCAGTTTTACTAATGGATTAAGAATTAAGACCCAAGATGAGTCATGACCAGTGTTGGGCATTAACTTGTTACTGTAATATTACTTTTTTCAGTAACTAGTGTAACAAAGTGTTCCAAAACAGTATTGAGTTACTAATCCAAGTAAACGCTGTATTACTCCGTTACGAGATTTTCCACCCTAGACTTCCATCTTATGAAGACGTGCCTTTGTTATTTTGCTGGTCCTAGCAAATTTATGGTAAACTAATTTGAGAGGCTGCAATGTTTTCACTTTGGCTGATTGTCGATTCCTAAGGTTCATTATTGTTCCAATAATGAGGAGTCATTTAATTCTAAAATGTGCTGGCTACACAGGTTGTCATTTTTCAGAAGGAGCGAAAAGTAATGTTATGAGTAACGTAACTAATTACTTTTAATACCCAGTAATAAGTAAAGTAATAATACTTTAGTAATAAAATTGTAACTTAATAATATTACTGAGTAACTTTCCCAACACTGGTCTTTATACATATGTGTTCGGCGTAGCTATGAATATGAACAATTAATGCAAATGTAAATAAAACTGTTTAGCATCTGCATGTTAGCAATGAATCTCTGGGGCAACTGTTGTCCAATCTTTTAATTGTGGGGAAATGCCAGTACTTGATTACAGAATTTACTGACATTTGGAATGGAGTTTGGCAGGGTATCCATTTGTATCCATTGAAGTATGATTTATAAAAAAATAATACAATGCATCAATTCAAACTGCATGCCTCCACAATCTGTTTATTGGTTATGACAGAACAGAGTGAAAAAGCTACGGTGATTCAGTGGAAGTTAGAATATAACGTGATTCTTTCATATGTATACCAGGACACATTCGCCGCTGGTATAAAGTTATCCACAGCAACATTTAATATACATGGTGATGTCATAAAACGAACAAGAGCATTGAATGACGTCAGACGATAGGGGTTTATAATAGAGATGACGGGCGTATGCTGGCATAAAGCTAGCCAATGGGAGGCTCAGCCCACAGAGGCCAGTATGACATCGACGGGTGTCTCCTCTGAGCTGCGCACAGTCACCTGCATGGTGACGCCATCGGCCAGTGCCAGGCGGGCTCGCACCAATAGGTCATGACCCCCTCTGAAGACACCTGAGCAGGGGAACAGGTAAAGGTGCTTTTATCTTCACATACATGTTGCAAAATTCTCTTTGCATTTAACCCATCCCTCAAGGGAGCAGTGGGTAGTCAATGTACAGCGCCCGGGGACCAACTCCAGATGGAATCCAGACTAGTGTGCGCTGGTCAAAAACAGCACTGCCTGGAGAGTGAACCTGGCCTGTTTTTTGAAAGTGGGTGGAAAACCCACGCAGACACGGGGAACAGAAAGGCTGGGATGATCGGGGTTCGAACACAAAACCTTGCTGTGAAGCCACAGTGGTATCCACTGGGCCACCGTGTTGCCCCAAGAGTGGTCGGTCACGCTGCTAGATAGAGACCGACCCGTCTATATCAGGGATGCATCGATATATCAGCAAATAAGATGACACGCAGCGACAGCAGTGGCTGAATATCGGTTGTGTCGTGTCACTCTGGCCCTAGCTAAATGGGTTGTTTATTTGTGGTGTCAGAGAAGAGTACTGTAGCCCACAAACATAACAGCCACTGGCTTGACATTAAGAGGGCAACGGGTGTCGTGAGCATGTTTGGTTTGCTTTCAAAAGTAAGGAAATATTTCACCAACATCACAGAGGAGTCCAAATTGTTATTGTAAACATCTGCTCAGAATTTCACAATCGGTGCACCCCTAGTCTCAACGGAACAGAAGTGTACAATGCGTTAACCGAAACAACACCCGTATCCGTCCACATGGCGGACCAAATAGATTAAAAGGACACTTATTGACATGCAGCCCTATGCAATTATAGGTCCCGATTTAAGGTCATGTCACCCACCAGCGAGGAACAGGATGTGAGAGTTCTTGTTCTCTGGCACCTTGTCCGAGCGCTCGCACGGCTGCATGCCCAGAAAGCTAACGATGTTTCCCACAGCCTCTGGAGAACCACACACACACACACACACACACACGCACACCATTAGCCAGATGACACTAGCTGCCCTAAGCAAGCCTAGTGACGTTCACTGAATGAATAAATGTTAAGATATCTGAGATAACTTTATAGTTTGATGTTGGATTTGGGTTTCCACGGGCGTACCGTCTAGCGTCCGTACTGTGGACAGGGCGAACGTCTCCTCCTTCTCAAAGTTGTCTCCCACCTCATCCCAAGCGGCCCCGAAGTTGGGCTTCAGAACCTTCTGGATGTGGTCTGCTACGGTCACCTCTAGGTCCTCCAGCTGGGGCAGAAGAGAGAGAGGAAAGGTCAGAAGGGGTTGTACCAGACATACTAGTCTACATAACAGGGCTGGGGCTCAGTAAAACTGAGGCTGCACTGGCAGCACATGACCAGACACTCACCACGTATTCGTCGTCGTAGCCGTCGTCGTCGGGCTCTCCCGTGTTGGGGTCGCAGTCCTTCACCAGGTACTTCATGGTGCAGCTGAACGTGCAGGACACTGCGGCGGAGGAAGAACACGCGTCTTTTTAGCTCCCAGAGAGCTCTCGTAGACGCGCACACACAGACTGACCTCAGTGGAATGCCTACCTGCGGTGGGGTCGTCCTCGGGCAGGCGCACCAGGCTGTAGCAGGAGCCCGGCTGGCTGTAGGGGAGGCTGTGGGCGGGAACGTAGTGGAGGACCTCGTAGGCCTCTGACGGCTCCATCTGGACCATCACCTGACACACACACACACGGAAGTTAAATTCTCTGTCCTCTAAAGTGGCATAGGGATGACATGCTTTCATAATATACATGAATAATCCTAATAAAACAAGTCTAAAAACATTTCAAAACAAGCAACTTTTCCACTACACAACAAACAAAGCTATAAAGTTAGTACTGCTAAATATAGAAGAAAAAGGTTAATAAAATAAAAGTGTAACAGCACCATCTAGAGGTTAAATGTGGTTTATCGCAACTGCTTTATCTTGGCCCATACAGTATGTAGAGCATATTATCAAGTGACATCACCATGCCCTAATCCGCATAATGTACCAGGCCACAACCTGTAGATGGCGTATGATGTACATTACCTTCTGTAATAGCTGGTCGTTGAGCGTGTTGGTGCAGTCGAACTGGAACACCATGTGTCTGGCGAAGGTGTGCTTGATGCAGCGCACCACATACTCCGTCTCTGCCTCGGTCAGCTGCACCGGCTCCGACGACTTGAACAGGGAACCCAGCCCTTGGAATTCTGGGATCGCCGCCAGTTGCTCTGTGGACGAAAAAATACATTAGGAGACACAGAGGAAAGGGAAGAAACGATGACTATCGGAGTGCTACGGTAACCGTTCCCGCATGTCACATACCCTGGTAGATGTCTTGACGTGACGGGGTCAACTTATCTGGCAGCTTGCTGGTGGCAATTTGCGTGATTTCTGGGGGGTAAGAAATGCAATGTCAGCCATCTTACATGCCTACTATTCTGGAAGATAGGCTAATTAAGTGGAATTAACTAGAATCTAGTCTCAATAAGGCCTTGGGTGGTAGTACTACGATTGTTTATGAGGTCAGTGGCGTACCTGTCTTCTGTTCTGTCATGGGGGTGGTGGCAAGAGGAACGCTCTTCATGTCGAAGGGCTTCTCCGTAGGCTCCAGCGTGTACTGGTGGAGAGACTTCTCCAAGCCAGGGATAGACACCGACAGACCTGAGAACAGCGGACGGCAGCTCAAAGACTACACTGGCGTTGCCTGCTCACTGTTAACTACATGACCAAATAGCACATTCACTACCGTTCACCGCCTTACCATTGAAGATGTATGCAGCGTTGAGGGCCTTCTGTTTCTGTTGTAGCACGTTCATGTAGAACGTAGCCCTGTCCCGAACCTCATCATCGCTGTCCATCATACACCTGCAGGAGTGCATGCACACACACACACACACACACAATTAGAAACCTACAGAGCTAGACTATATGGCATCTGTAGCTGTATCTGTAGATTCAAAAGCACAGTAAATGCACATCACAGCTGATATAGATGTGGAAAGTATGTTCAGGAATAAAGTACAATTCCATTCCTAAGTATCTCAGATTATTTGCAGCCCTCCCCCCCCAATAGGACAGATGACATAATGTACAGTACCTCTGCATGAGGACCAGCACACTTGGCAGCAAGTCATCATTCTGGGCTCCAAATTTAGCCAAAGCACTGACTGCAGCTGAAGGGGTGAAGGCAGACAGATATAAAAGCTATGCATGAGAAAACAGACCTTCAACTGTAACCACACAAAAGGTAGTGGATTAATAGTATCGTCATTCTGGAGAAGGCTTGTTGATATGTTAACTCCAAAACAAAAACGCTTTAATGACACGGGGTGCCACCTCATTAGCTAGCCAAGGCTGGGATAGTGCGGCGCGCGCGCATGCACGCACACACGCACACACACACACACACACACACACACACAGAGACACAGAGCAGCCCGCGCTCCCAGAGCAGTGGTCCCTCACCCGCTCGGACCGCCTCGCTCTCCAGCACCACGCGGTTGAAGATGAAGCGGATGTACTTGGAGGGGGAGGGCGTGCGCGGACCCTCCTTGCCCAGCATGTGCAGGATCTTGGTGGCCAGCACCGTGTGCTCACAGTCCTCGATGAACTCGCACAGGTGGGCCAGGCCCGTCTCCTTGCTCTCCGGGTTGTCCTCGATGATGCTGATGATGCAGTCCACAATGGCACGCTTGTACTCAAAACCGCCCTGCAGGGGGCAACAGCAGTCATGCGGTGTACACAACGAAACAAACAGAAACAGAAAAAGAAACAAAAAAGGGAAAAAAATGAATAAAATAAAAAGATAAATCATCAAACCTAATTGTTTTGTCATTTAAATTGCTTTGCTTTGTTTATTTTATGTTTTAAAATAAGCAAAACTATGATAATTAGAGGGAAATTCTCCAGTTAAAACAGCCTTGTTGCACTCTTTTATCAATCTCTATCATGTCTGTCATGTGGGATGACACACACACACACACACTTTATGATGGTTCCCTGCAGTGTTGGGCAGTAACTAGTTACTAGTAGTAATTAGTTATTGTAATACTACTTTTTTCAGTAACTAGTACTGTAACCAATTATTATTTCCAAAAACGGTAATATTACAATTACTAATCCAAGTAATGCTGCATTATTGCATTACAAGAACAACTTGGGGTAGGCCAAATGAACCAACCTGTCCAATCAACCAGCCACACATGTTCCCAGCGACTAATAACCCTGTCGGTTTATCGACATTTTAATCTTTAATCTGGTCTTTGGGAACATCCCTAACTACTGCAGTTACAAACAGGGGCTAGAGGCGCAGGGAGACTCACGTCATCTCTCAGCATGTTGGAGAGGAAGTTCATCATCACACTGTGCTTCCTGGGATACTTCTGACACAAGGCACTGATGGCCTGGACCACCACGACCTGGTATGTGTGAAAACACAGGCGTCAAACCACAGCAACAACAGGCACATAGAAAACAAACTTACTGACAAATAATCAGAAACAGCATGTTAAGTAACACAACCATACTAATAATAAACTATTGGTCTAGACTTGTTTTCTCTATACAGGTAATAAGCACAATAGAGTCTTGTTTATAGCCACGGGGTTGTAAAGACCATAAGAATGGCGTCTGTAACAACAACATCTGACCTTGAACTCATCGGAGATCTCGGAGACGAAGGAGGAGATCTGCTTCATGAGGCGGTCCACGCTGCTCTCACTGCCCGTCTTCAGCAGCGTCGTGATGGCCAGTGTGGCGATGCTGCGGTTGGAGTCCGTTATCAGGTTCTCCAGGTCCAGGTTGCACGCGGTCACCGCAGACGGATGCTTCATCGCCACCTGGTGGCCACACAGGGAATAGCGGGGTTAGTGTTCAAGAATATTTGTTATACAGGAAGACTCAAGATGACACAGTCACATTGTGACATTTGACACCTAAAACAGCATAAATATTCAAGATATATTACATGGTATTGGCCTAAAACTATAATAATGCCATAAAATTAGGCATAGGCTATCTCTGTGGTGATATGAATACAACCGGCTAAGTAAGGCCCTAGTGTGTACCTTATTGAGGGTCCTGACAGCTGCGTATCTCAGGGCCGCTTTGGGAGAACTGCAGAAGAGCTGCAGCACTGCAGAGTGACAGAGAGAGAGAGAGAGAGAGAGAGAGAGAGAGAGAGAGAGAAAGAGGGGGAGGAATAAGAGAGAGAGATGAATAAAGCCCTCAAAGGCACTGTGACAGAAAGCTGCATACGTTGGCCGGAAGGTACTCGTAACGTACCGGACACGGCGGGGGCGAGCTCCCGGGCCGTGCAGTTGGGCATGTGGACAATGGCGGAGGCAGCCTCGTACACCACCATCTCATTCTTGTTCCGAAGACAGCCCTCGATGAAGTCGAACAGGGGACTGTCGTGCCTGCCAGCGTTATGGGGACCAGAATAAGCTGGTGTGATGAGGTTTCACGCGTAACAAAACAAGGCAGGCGGAATTAAGATGGCCGTTACACACCAACTCAAAAGCAGGCATGCGTTTCCTGATGAAGGACGTGTGTATCTCGGCCTACACTGGTATAGTGTTCATGATACAGTGTAACACAGCCTATCGGAGCTCTTCTGGCCTTACCCTCCCTCGGTCTCGTCCAGCAGCTTGCTGGCGATGCGGATCAGCATGCAGTAGGCGAAGGGAGACTTGAGGCCAGACTTGGTGAACTTGTTGAGCATCTTGGACACGGCCAGACGGTCGTTCTTCCTCAGGTGATACAGCAGGCCCAGGGCATGGTACTGTGGGAGCGGGTGGGGTAGAATGCACATGGGTCAGCTTCACAGCCACATGGTGATTTTGCTGTTAACACTATATATTTGTGTTGGAACAACCTTTAGCTAAGTTAGAGTAATGACAGCATGTCATCCTGGCTAACTGAATAATAATATTAGTATTATTAATAAACTTTATTCGTATAGCACTTTTCATAGAAGAATTGCAGTTCAGTGCTTTACAGAGAAGGATTATATGCACAACCGTGCTTCCCAAAAGAAAATGCAAAACTAAAACAGAATGCTGTTTGCTTACGATGACCGGTGTAACATCTGCTAAATGCTGTAAATGTCAACAGCTGTTATAATATCCTAGTTACACTATATATTTTATTAAAAAAGAATGTTCCAGACCTGCAAACCCGGCAAACATTTTTAGAGTACCAGATGTAAGTGCGAAAAGCGACAGTGAACTTGCACCGATTCTGGTTCTCTCTGAACATTGGGAGGGACAGAGTGCAGGGTCTTGGGTCCTCTCCCAGAATAATTTGAGAATCAAACACTGAATTTTCTGCGTTCTGATAAATTTGTATGGATCAATTTGTGCCTTTTCTGCATTGATTAATGGTGGAAAATGTATCAAACATTAGTTGTGTAGTTAGTAGTGTTATCAAACATTAGGTAGCCTATTGCTTTCAAATTATCTGGTAGGCATAGGCCTATTTCATATTTTCAACACACATAGCCATATATGCTTTACTATCATGTTATCTTTTCTTTGGGAGGAGTAAATATGCATGTGACATATTCATGTCAGTGATTAATTAAATAATTATTACAATTAATAAATAAGTATTATTGTTTGATATTCACAGCTCATATGCTCATCTTAAAAACGTTATGCACAGTCAAAACATCTGTGTTTTTGGATGAAAGGCTATATAGCTGACTTAAAACTATAAGTCTACTACACATTTTGGCCAGCACGCGAACCGTTTTTACTAAGAAAATCACGTTTGGTCACGACACCTTGTCACACAGGCAATTATTGCATACTCATGATCTTCGTGTCCAGTGACAGAAACTCTGAAGGCCTACAAGTAGCTCGAGATGTAATATTCAGTGGATGTGTTGTTTCTTAAATTAAACTAGCCTATGTAAAAAAAAAACTAAAAAAAAACCATCAAGTTCTGCATACTTTTATCTCGGATCTCGTACCTGGGTACAGACAGAATTGCAGTAGTTGGTAAGAAAAATGTGTGCACTTTGGCAGGTCTGATGTCCAGACAAATATGTTTTCACTACCAGTAACTCAAAAGCTCTTTCTACCCGTGTGGGTTGTTAGGGTACCTGGACCATGACGTTGTCGCTTGAAGCAGCCTCCTGGGCCTCATTGACCCAGCGCTTCACCACATCGTAGCTCATCTTCACCATGTGCTGTCGACATACAGAAACACACAAAGAACTGCATTACCCACAGACCACTGCTTATCCACCCACACACACACAAAACAACATCTGGTCTCACCAGTGAGGAGACCAGGGCTGAGCTGGATACACTGGGCACCTTGTCCACAATGGCCTGCTTCATGTACCTCTCAATGGCCTGCAGCATAGTGGTCTGTGGATGTGACACAGTCAACGCGTTAAGTTACGACGAGGCACGGATGTGGAGAGAGCTGACGGGAATATGAGGCAGGTTAACGGTGGCGAAACGTGTCTGCTCACATCAGTGATCCTGCAGAGAGCTCGGATGGCGGGTCCCCTGTACACATCTTCCTTACCAGTCATGTCTTTGGTCAGGCTGGAAAAACACGCCACAGTGTGGGATATGTAGTTTGATTCTACACTTAAGAGACTGCCTTTGAACTACACAAATCATTGTATTTGTTAAGTCCTTATATCAATGCTAAACATTCATACAAGCTTTTTAGACAAACCTGCTTGTGACAATGATGACATCCTCTGAGATGTTGGCCATCTCTTTAATGGTCAAGTAGCACATCCTCCTCAGGGTTTGCTAACGGGACAACAAACAAAAAAGCGTCAGAATGTACTCATTTTCATATTATGTACATGTACATAAATAGGATAACATTTTATTTATTGATATTAATCTTAAAAGGTTTAGTCAGCTATTGCAAGTTAAATGTAATCTAATAAATAAAACTATGAAATTCAACAAATATCTCATTGCATTTCACTATCTTAACGTTCTCTGTGCGTGTTGACAAAATAAACTGATAATTCTACACACACAGTGCTGGCACCGTAAATAGTAATATAAACAAAGTGGCGAACACCCCTCGCATCAACAAAGCCGTAGCAATATGATTTGTTTCACAATGCATTTCGACATGTGAGGCACAGCGAGCGATACGGTTTTGATTCGAGCCCAAATGACTGACCCTGCCTTTACGTATATGTCATGAATGGATCATCACCAACTTACATCATTGGACTGAAAAAGTCTGGTCATGGCAAAGAAGGCTTCTGTAGCCTCTGTGGTCCCAAAGTGCTCACCCTTCACAGACAAGGGGACAGAAATGGAAATAAATCAGGGATGAGGTAGCTTAATGAGGAACTCAATATTATTGTCTTGTCAACTATAGTCTTTACCTGGTTGAGAAGATAGATAATCTTGGTGAGGATGTGCAGACATCTTCTGGGATTGATGGGAGTCTCATTGAAAATGCGAGCCTGTTAACAATAACAAAGGGATATACGGTACTGTATTCACCTCATCAAGAGCAGTAAAGTTTCTTCAGCAGACATATATCAAGTCAAATGGTACCTCCTGCAACACTGCACTTTTCTCCAGATGTTGGAAAGGGTTGGACCCGCTTCCTGAATGTAAACAAACAACAACACGTATTAGAAATGTTTCTAGTTTTTGATAAACTCATGGAGATGGCAAGTTATTCAAAAAAGCCACAGCTAGCGGCATTGTGCAGTATTTGGATAGATCAGGCTTGCTGTGTAACACAGCCATAGCGCTATGATAACAGTAAGAACTCAGTTAGCGATTATGAATTGAACACTGTATAATTATAGTGAGTTGTGATATATTGACTGTAGTACATATGTATGTAGCAAAAAGAAACCAAATATGCTATAAGGATTTTGAAGAAACATTACACTAGCTAACCAGCTGAATTCATTAGTCTGTGCAGTTTGCTATGCAAAAGCTACATCAGCACAGCTGTCATCTCAAGCAGCAATAAGTTGAAAATACCTTTTGTAAATAAATTGTGATTTTTACCTGCAATACAAATCGAATCATAATAACACTATATAATAATAGATGGGTAATTTAAAAAAAGCGTAGTCTGGTTTAACAGTGTTAAACTTCATGCTAGCAAGCTAATTGATGCGCTAGCTCCTGAAAACAAGCAGGCTAAAGTATCCTGTCAATTTAAATTATATTATGTATTATTAATACGAATAACACGCCGACCTTACCAGATTCTTCGTCCTTCTTGTCAAATTTTTTAATCATTGTAGCGGAATAAATGTCAAGGTTGAGGATAAATGTCGCTCAGCCTCTACTTCGAGAAAGCTATTTCCACGTAGCCGAAAAGCAATGCTTCCTGGTGGGTCCACGTCGACGGAAAACACGTCAAATACTTACACAGCAGCTCCGCCAGAGGCACTGTTGCTATTTTTGATTTGAGAAATTGTTTTATTATTAACAACGGCAGGTACTATTAATATATATATTTACATTCAGGTTGTGTACTAAGGCTATTTTATATATGTTTTTTTAAATGCTACAAAATGTATGTACAGTACGACAGGCTATAATGTAGGCTAGCTAGTAGTACTGAGAAGGGCCATGGCTCTTGTCTGACATATTTCTACATTATTTTCCACCTTCGTTGTTTTGGAAGACTTGGCTTCAGCTGAATACACGAGTTGCCTTAATAAATAGTCTACTTAACCTTGTCTGGGGGTGCAATTCATTTTACAAACTTGCTAATTGTCCGCTAGAGGGTGCAATAAGCAAATAACCTATAACTCCTGTCAAAGTCGGTTTGGGGCCACATTTTGATCTTATTAATATGACATGATCATAATAACTAGAAAAGCCCACATTGCGTCAACCATATAGACTATGCACGATGTGAAACCCTTCCATTCATGACAACGTATTGAGTGGCCTGGCTATGCCTATCAGCCAATATGTCTATTACTCAAATTATTTAAAAAAAAAAGTCATCTAAAAGGTTACAAACTATTTTTATCAATTAAACATTCTTAAAATATTTAATATATCACAGTTATTCCTATATAGGCCCACGTTTCCTAATTGTAGATTAGATTGTAGATAAATCAGGGAATCCCTGTTCGTTTAATCTAAGATCTTCCCTTCAAGATATATTTTGGTTTATGCATAGAGCATAAACAAATTAATATTTAATAAAAATAAAATAAAAACGTAGACTTGGGCTGATGTATTGTGCCTATAGGGCCTAGTCTATACAGTATACCACCAAATACTCAATAGTAAAATATACTAAATAGGTTAATATTAAACGGTCGACATTTAGGTATAGGCTATTTCCCCTATAGGCTAAATGCTATATCTGCTTACTTTAGTTCCTTCATTGTTCATGATATAACACATATGTAGTTGGATTTGCTTTATTTGAGGAAAAATAATCCTTTCAGTACAAAAATACACTCATCTGAAGAACACACATATTCCCATGCAATAACCCCAAAACATAGCAAATTATTCTGATGGATGATTAATGAAGTTTCATAGAGCTGTGAAATAGACTAATAACTTAAGTGAAAGTCTGAAGTTAACATTTCCAAATAAAATGTGTCAATAAAGAACATTTTATTCAGGTAATTATAATAGTCACATTAAAGGTAGGCCTAATAGGCTAATGTCGTGACTCTGATGTAGGCCTGTCCATAGCATATGTTACCAGTCTGCATTTGCATGTGTTAGGCCTAGATAAGATTTTATTTAGGCTATATGCTATATTTTATTTTTTTAAGAAAGACAATACAGGCTAAATTCCTATGATGTCCATCACGTGCGATAAAAACGAATAACAAATAACTATGAAAAGCATTTTTCGTTTGCGCTTCCACGCTGATGAGGGCTGAATTCTGTCGGACGGTTGTCCATGCACTCGATCACTTCCTCCGTCCGATCTGAGCCAGGAGGCGCGCGTTGTCCGCAGCTTTAGCGCGCAAGTTCTTGGCCTTTGCCATGTCGAAAAGAATGTTCATGAGGTTAGTCGGGACGTCCAGGGACAGTGTAAATTTGCTCCGCCGGTCACTTTTCGCTCCATTTTGCAGCATCTTGCTCCGGAGCTTCGTCTGACTGAGCAATCTATAGTTGAGAGGGTTGGAAGTCCTTTTTTCTCTGGACTCGCCTGAGAGGAATTCCGCGGTTTTGAAGAGAGACCCCCATTCCTCTAATGACGGATAGTTAGGAACGTAGCCGCTCTTGACCTCAGCCAGCACCTGGTTCTCACAAGTGATGTCTGGCTCTGTCTGGTACAGACGGAGGCAGATGCTGGACGTCGGTGCGCACAGGACCGAGAGCAGCAACAGTGTTTTCAGGGACAACAGCATGCTGTCCTCTGACACCACCAGAGAAGATCAAAATGGCTTGCCGGTTGGTACGTTTTTTTTCGGCTGAGCCAAATATTCTGCAAACAAAAGTATATTACAATACCAACGCCAAATGAGTCTAATTTAACACGATATTTGCATTTTGCACCTAATCAAATAAAGTCTTATATATGTATACACATACATTAATCTAAACATGTATTTGCGTCAACTTCTAAAAACTTTGCAAACTTAACGATCAATAACATTAATTCTTATTAATGTAGCCTATACATACCACTCGTGTTTTATAAGATGAAACGACAGATTACCAGCACTCTTAGACACCATGCAAATAGACAGAAATCCTTATCGACAAGTTACAAGTTAGTCTTTGGCTGTTGGCTTTAACAATACTTCAAAAGTAACCTCTATCTTCAAGCGCCACTTGTTGTGAGCAGTGCGCACTGACTGATCACGAGTTTGGCTTGAGCTCCTGCATGCCCACAGAATCCATTTAGTAGCAACCCAACCAACTACAGCCATGCGCCAACAACAACGTCATTCGCTTGACATTTTTTTGTGTCGTAGGCCTACACAATTTCCCGTTGGCTGACACGACCGTCTAAACCTCACTAACATTTGACTGTTTTATCTAATTGCCTTCTGTTTATCTGTTTATTTTGTAAATTACAATTTTGTAGTAGTGTTTGCTAACGAGAACAGAAACGATTGGTCAAAAGGGGGCGTTTTCAGTACCATGGACAGCTCCAGTGGGATATTACCATCAGTGATTTCAATGGTCACCAGAAGATATGTTTTACTGGGCTTAGTAATTATCACGGTCGTGAGTCGTACTAAAATTGGCCAGTGTTTTTGGCATGCAACACACAATTAATTTTATCATTAATCCTTGTATGGTGTTCAAGACCCGTTTATCAAAAGATATATGTATGATAGGTATAATTTAGAATTATTTAAACCTCAGACTTCTTGGCCTTGGCTCACTTTCTGTGAAGAACATTTAAAATAAGAAAGTTTCAATGACCTCACACACTGTACACCTCTCCTACACATTTATATTACACACATGATGTTGTTATATTACACACATGGGTAAGTGTAGAGCTGGTGCCCCTTCAGCCTGACCCTCAGAACAACCATCTGCACAACCTCAAGTTAGAGATATTGATGCATATGTTATATCTCTGCATTTCTTACCTTGACTAGTGAGCGAGTGAGTGAGTGAGAGAGAGAGAGAGATACAGACGCAGGGAATGTTCTTTATGTGGGGGGGATGAAAGTGTGAGGAAAATGTCTCAACTTTTAAGCCTGTACAACTATGTATTTAGTTATTAGAACCAAATATAACGCCAGAGTGAAATCTGTCCCAGCCGCGACTTGAACCCCGCTAACCCCGAAAACCACATTACAAGGTTGTCACCAGAACGTTTTTACAGCTAGCACCATCGCATGTATTGAAGAATTTGAGAATAAGATTTAAGTAATTTATGGCTGCAGCGCAACTGTCTTGATGTTGTTGTTACAGTTATGACATTGACTATAGGCTGTACACTGGTCAACAATCCAACATGATCACTGGTCAACAACACACACCATTATATATGTGTGAGACCAATCCTGGTGCGCTAAATAAATGTTTAAAGCAAGCCAAGGTAATGAAAACTATAAGAAGTCATAACTAAACATTATCTTAAAATAAAATAATAGGCTGACTTACCCTGTTATAAGGATATTGCTGTTCATGTAGTCTAGCCTACATGTTTGTCATTCACGTGAATTGTCAAGAATGTGCATTGATACTAGTGGAATTATAAGATAGGCCTACAGTAGCTCTCAAACGCATTTTGTAGTTCTGTCTGCTTCTCTCTGATATTTCAGAACAATTATTTGATAAATGTGATAATATTTCCTTTGGAATATATCTAACTGTTATCAAATACCATTAGCCTACATGCCAGGTTTACATCTCAAAAGTGTGTGTGTGTGTGGGGGGGTAATTTTGTTCTTTACGAAACTGGGGGGGAGTGTATCCCCCCTGGCCCCCCTCCCCTACTGCGCCCCTGGAGATGGACGTAACCTATTTTTATCAATCAAAGTGGCCAGTAGCAATTCAAATAAGTGCTTTTATATGTATGGATGACGGTGGACCCAATATAGTTATGGTGGACCCAGAGTTTTGCACTGTGACTTGACAGAGTAACTGTTTGGAGGGCGAGATGATGCACCTTCATTTCTCCTGCATCCGCATTGGAGTGACGTGTCGCTACGGATACTGATGCCTGTCATTATGACAGCAACCCATGCAAATAGGTTGATGATAGGTTGGTGACACACAAATATGATCACTTTTAAATAACCATGTAGACAGTCTCTTTAAATCTGATTTGAGAAACAATCCCATTTACCTGCAGCGAGAACATAGCTTAAAGGTGTTCGATGGGCCTGATATGTTGTGTAGACTGATATGAATACTGTGTTCAATTACTTAATATTGTTTAAATCTGGATTGGTTAATCGTGTTGATGTAGATTTGTCCTTTTTTATGTTTTATCACAAAACAGGGATAGCGCTATTATTTATAAATATTTTCTAACAGAGGTATAGTAAATATTAACCATAGAGCTGTCTTTATTGCTTGTAAATTGGATAAAGTAAACATCATAAAGTCATTTTGCTTAAATTGTTGTGGCTGTATTGCTTTTAACAGGCCAATAACGCTGTGGGTCCACCAGACCCGCAAACAATGGCTGAGTAACATAAATATGAACCCCATACAAGGGTGAAAATCCCCAATGCTAAAATTAATGTAACTTTAACCAAGTGTGGCCTCGGTCTACACTGCAGTCTATCTGGACATCTCTTTTAAAAGAATGTGTGAGTACCTGAAATATAAAATATATATACCTGGACAAACGGGCAGGAAATATCTATATCACTATAGCGAGGATGGTGTAGTTTTAATAAAGACTAGACAACACTTGAACCATTGCTTGGACAAATTAGAGCATTAAAACATTGTTGGTTAATAAATAAAGGCAACTAACATCCTAAAATGCTATTTGGTCTCAGCTTTCTCTGATTCAGTAACTAAAATGTCTTCTCCACTGACAAATATGCAGGAATTTCATTGTTGCATCTGTCTGGTAGAATGTCCTCTGAACCTGAAACATTCCCTGCCTTCTGTACTGTTCTGTGTTGGTCCTTCATCTGGCATCGGGCCTGAAAGCACAACACCCCCTGCTGGCTGTACATATGTACTGTGGGTGAAGCGGGTACAGGCAATCAGTGAGCCACCAGGCTCTTACACTTGCTAGGGGAATTTACATAATATACTCTACCCTATGTCATATAGACTGGATGATGGAGCAATGCAGATTATAGTTATTAAACACACACACATTTGTGAATATACAGAACAGAGACAGACATTACATATTTGTGTATGAGAATACACATGATACATAAATAATCATAATTTTACAAGGTGTGTAATCCAACACTACACTAGCACAGCACTACTTTCTCAACAGATGAACATAGATCATTTTCTTCCTGTACTTACAGCATCTGAGAGAATGTGACATTTGATTTGATTTTGTATATCTGTAAAACATACGTTTGAACTAGGTATTGTAAACATGAAGACAAACTGACCTGAGTCAGCAGGTGATTATGCACATTGATTATTAAGCATATGACACAGCATGTTTCCTAACTGAGACAATTTCACTATATACATCAAATAAAAATACAAAAATGTCATTTACAAAAACACTTTTCTTTATAGTGGCAGCAGTTGGTTTCACTTCCTGTGTTCAACACCTGTAGAAATAGTAATGAGTATATTACATATTGATGATGGTTAACTATCGGAACCATTTTGTTTGACGCACATGGTCTGATCCTCTAATACATTTCAGTGGCATCTGATTGGCTCTATCGCGTACCCCTACCTCGCCTGTCCTTCCCGCACGACTTCAGACACTCTTGCCTCGAGGGGAAGCGGTTCTCATTGCCGCCGCAGCCCCCATAGACAAATGGACGGCACTCCCCAGAGTGATGGTGGAAGTACCAGTGGAGATCATAGTCTGTACACGCCCCCTCTGACATAGGCTCCAGACACCGGTCAGCGACTGATGCTGTGGACCAGTCACAAATGATACTCACTTAAACACAACAGTTACTGGCTAACAGTGACCGAGCATTTGTACTAACGCTGTGTATATACCTCTAGAATAGTATTAAGTTTACAAAGAAATCAGACCGTGTGGTACTGTGTCAACAAGCACTATAATTGTTGATTGCACTTGATGTTTTATAAAATGGTTTATGTGAATGTATCCCTCCTTTGGTAACAGTCTATATATCACCAGCTTCAACCTCTTTATATGTAGTTGTCACTTACAGGTCAATCAAGCATAGACTGTCACTCACATCCTCCCCCAAACACAATCACACATTTTGATCCCTGGATTACAGTGACATTTTCACAACCTAATTAGTGATCAATCATTTGTGCAAAGAAAGCATCTCCCTGTAGAACCAATACAATATCACTCACCTGTGGACTTAAATCCAAATATCCTTCTCTTTTTTCTTTGTCCCCAGCCCAGACACTCTCCAATAGAACCTAACAGAAATAGACCAGCAGGTTTACGATACCATTCATGGATATAATCGTGTGAGTATGAGATGGTGTTATTTGTTTTGAGGCATCATCGTTGTAGTGCTGGACCATTTAGACCATAAATGGACCTAAATGGAACCATAAATGGACCTTTGAAAAACAATCAAAAGGTCACAATGATGTTTAAAAAGCTCATGGTTGACTTCTTCAAGGTACTGGGGTTAAGATTTAAATGTATTTTAAGGATAAGGTAATTGAGACGTGCGGCCTCAAATATTTTTTAGAATAATAATAATAAAATACATAATAGAGTAAACCACAAAGACAATTAACAGTAACAAGGCAGTTTGACAAGACAACACAAAAAATATGTAAATAAAAAGACATTTGCCATTTGATTAACACACAATATTCTCATTGATTCACCTTAAAATACAAATAGGTATTGCAAATGTGAGCATCTACTTCTGAAGTAAGAAAATATAGAGGGCAAACCAAAATTTGTAATGGATCGTAAGATTAATTTCTTATAAGTATGAATGGCACATGTGTATTTGAGTAGTGATCCCACAACTTGGAATATTCAGGACAGTGACTTGGGAGAGATCTCTGTTCTCTTAAGACTCTTCACATGTAAGATAATACATGTAATAAATGGTAGATGGATGACTTCCTGTTGAGTGTACAACACATGTAAATAAGCTAAAACACTGTTCTACTGCTATACCACTGTATTTTTGTCTTGTCAAGCTAAATGTTGCTATCCCACGTGTGGTGGTTAGTTCATTTATAAATGCCACCGACATTGACGCTGGCAATAACAGGAGAGCTTTTGATTGGCTCATTGGTGTAGTCACCCGGAAACAAAGGGAGGGACACAGCCAGTAAACTGGGATGCAGAAAGACTGTATAGCCTGCGGGTTACGTGCACTAATGAGGCTTGTTAACCACTGTGTGAGCTGTGGTATGAGCTGACTCGCTCTGACAGTGACAGCGGTGCTACTGACTCCCTGCAGAGTGACACTTATCTTCTGACAGGTCTCTGCTGGCTTGGCCATAGCAGCACTGGTATATCAATTTCTATGGGAGAATTCTAAAACGTAAGTAAAAAATCCAAAAAATAATAAAAGTAACCCGCGTCAGACACTGCCAGTGAGTGATGCCTTTTTAAAAATAATTAGTTCTAAAACTCTGGCGACTTTTGACGAGCGTTGCCGCTTTCAGTGGGCTTGGTCTTTATCTTCTGATAGGTCTCTGCTGGCTTGGCCTAGTAGCATACAGTAGTAGCATTGGTACTGTATATAACTTAGGCCTGAATCATGTTACGGTCTTATCATAAAGACACATTGACAAATGACTATAGAAGCCCATTTGGATTCTGACAGAACTACTAACATTCAGTACTACAGCTTTCCTGTTCACTGTATCATTGCAACACTAGTAAGATACTGCTTAGATAGTGTTTGGTCACCACTTTTCATGGAAGTTTGTGGTTGAAACCAGTGTTGCAGACACATTGTTGTTTTGGTTTGAAACCCACAGGTGCATGCCCTTCCCATGCACAGTGTTTCAAAATAAAAGCAAAAGAAATGTGGTGTTCTGGGCATGTTAAAACACAAAGAGTACATGGACAGCAAATGGGCCAGCGTGGACTATTTCACTCTGTTTATTTATGCTCTCTATTGTCCCTTGGGGAGCCAGCGCTGCCGGTTGGCATAAAGCATGTACGTGTAAAAACTGAATTGCAAATGGAAAAGCTTTCATGAATGGGCAGTAAGCTTAATACTTGTATTACCCTTAAATGAGGGATACATTTATTTGAAAATATGTTTGATTTATCTCTAACCAGCAAAGACTACAATACAGCAGTAATGAAAAGGGAACTTTAAAGGTCCTATTTAAGATATTTTAAACATTAATATAGCAGCAAGCAACTATATTCTATTTAAAGGTATGGTGGAGACGGACGTAATGACGTCCTTAGCAGAGAATGACATCACACTCATACCATGTGTGTTGTAATGAGCTCCTGTGCATGTTTGCTCATGTTTGTGTGTCTGACGAAGCATTTGTATTAATCTGAGATGCTGTTGCTCTAGTATGACATCTAGTGGCAGAAAGTCATATAAAGTAACTTTAGGTTAATTCCAGCTACAGTAGCTTTGGCTAACTGTACCATCTCTTACCAGTACAGTTGCCATGAGCCGGGATTCCCTCTCCTCTGAGAGTCCCTGAGAGAGCGGCAGAAGCGTCCGCCATCTTGTTTTGGAAGGTCTTCTCTTTTTCACCTCCCTCCTCCGACTCAGCTCCCTGCCCTGTATCAGGCAGGTTTCGGGTGAGAGACATCTCCTCTGCTGCCTTGTTTTCTGTCTCACTTTCAGCCTCACTGTCCAGATCCCTGGATGACACCAGGACCTGGATGTCCACCCCTGCAGCCACACAAGGTGGTTATAGGTATGTACTGCACACACACAGATATACAGTACAGTGCACGTACGCATACTGGACCCACACAGATATACAGTACAGTGCACGTACGCATACTGCACACACAGATATACAGTACAGTGCATGTACGCATACTGCACACACACAGATATACAGTACAGTGCACGTACGCATACTGCACACACGCAGATATACAGTACAGTGCACGTACGCATACTGCACACACAGATATACAGTACAGTGCATGTACGCATACTGTACATGAACCAACACACACACACACACACATACTGCACACACACAGATATACAGTACAGTGCACGTACGCATACTGCACCCACACAGATATACAGTACAGTGCATGTACGCATACTGCACACACACAGATATACAGTACAGTGCACGTACGCATACT
>JAODOY010000016.1:1127839-1140615 GCA_025399855.1 Forbesichthys papilliferus | reverse complement strand
GTACATGAACCAACACACACACACACACATACTGCACACACACAGATATACAGTACAGTACATGTACGCATACTGTACGTGAACCAACACACACACACACACACATACTGCACACACACAGATATACAGTACAGTGCACGTACGCATACTGTACATGAACCAACACACACACACACATACTGCACACACACAGATATACAGTACAGTACATGTACACATATGTGAACCAACACACACACAAACAGACACAGACAGGTATGCACACACTAAAAGTCAGACACACATGCCCGCACACACACACATACAACCACACGCACACACACACACACACACACACACACACACACACAGAGAGAGACACAAACAAGCCATTACTATGTAATGCTTGAGGTTTATGGTGTCCAAAGCACAGCGGCGGCTGCAGTACAGCGTGTACAGTATTCGTCCATTAGCACAGCCACACAGAGCAAAGCGACAGAGTGCCACGACGATTCTCAGACCACGCAGCCTCTTATCGCGTGTCGTCTTAGCTAATAGTGCTCTCGTTTGTGAATGGACCCCTATGACAGACGCCGTGGTGCGTGTTCCTATGAGGGAACATAGCAGATGGCATGGCACACACGGGTGCCGTGCTGTCGCCACGGAGCCCCTGAACACAAACACATGCTCGTGCACATACATACACACTAGCGTACAAGTACACGTACAATATGGAGCTAGTGGCACCAATTCTTTGGCATTATTCACCTGAAGGCAAACACAGTTGTGCAAACACACACACACACACACACGTGCAGTATACTGTACATAAACGCATACATACTTACCACACTTTTCTACTTCTCGTTTGACAAGCGCTTTCACTTCTTTAAGCTTGAAAGGAAAAGATTCAAAATAACTGACAAATCCAGCTAATACAATCTAATCTAGAAAAGGTGATTGTGTGTGTGTGTGTGTGTGTAGGTGTGTGTGTATGTGTGTGCTCGTGTGTGTGTGTGTGTGTGTGACTGAAAACATGCTCACAGAAAGTCCAGGCTCTCCCTTCTCCCCTTTGGCTCCTTCATTCCCCGTTAACCCCTGTTGAACAATATTGAGTTAATATAAAACACAAATATTATTATATTTATATATATTTTTTTATATAATATTATATAATATTACCTCTAATTGTAAGGGTGAATCTCAAAACATATATCCATATACCAGTTCATATGGCTCAACAAAACAGGTTAGTGTGCGTGTATATGTGTGTGTGTGTGTTTGTGTGTGTTTGTGCGCGTGCGCGTGTGTGTGTGCGAGCGAGAGTGTGTGTGTGTCTCTTACACTGTCTCCTCTTTGTCCAGCCATTCCTTGTAGGCCTCTCTGACAAGGTTTGGCTCTCCCTCTCCTGCCTTGTACTCCCTGACCAACAGAAATTAATTACACACACACACACACACACACTAAACAGTAGCAATAGCAATCAACAACTGAGCACTGCTCGTTCAACTCACTGAACCCCAATTTGCCTCGTCCTTGTAATGTCACCATTCGCAGTCCATTCGCTTTGTTTCAATATTAAGCGTGTCCTAATTGTGGCCGAGAGGAGCTGTTTGACTGAGGTGCAGCCTCAAAGTTCCAGACAATAATAGCCCTTGTTACCAGCCATGCGTAATTAAACCCGGCAGCCGGCTGTATCGGCTAAACATAGGAATGTCTGTCTGAGGGTGTGATGAATGTAATCAAGCCTGTTTCATTCTTCTACCAATGTGTTCAGGTTCTCTTGTTTCTCAAGCAAAACTAGGCGTATAATAAAATGTCAATAGGGACTGGACTGAATAGTGATATTTATTGCATTGAGGAGCTGTGGAATGTGTTTGTTTGCCTTTCTATATGCACTGAAAGAGAGAGACTTTATACATTGTTTACTACTAATATTATTAATGTATGCTGCAACTACCTGTTGCTGTGTTTAGAATTAACAAAACATTGTCAGTATATGGAAGAAATATAATGTATTTCTTTCCTTGGTGAAAACCCTCTAGACTATTTATTTTACAGATGTGTCAGGTTAAACACAGCAGCACTAAGGGTCTGATTTTAGGTGACAAGTCAAAAGTCTTGTCTTTATGCTAATCACCTAAATAACACCGTGGTATGTGAGAACATGGTTCTGCAGTACCTTTGGTCCATTGTCTCCACTGGGTCCCGGAAGTCCTGGCTTTCCCAGGTCACCATCCTTTCCTGGACTTCCTGCTGAGCCCTTGAACCCCGGGAACCCTGTGAAGCCAGTCGCCCCCTTAGGCAGGAAGGTGTTAACAGACAGTCAATACAATTCACCCCTGCAATGAACTAGATGCTGTCTGTAAAAACGTGTTGATTAGAATACTGAGGTGCGTTCAAAATTGGCGAACGTTGGTGGTGAACAGTTTGCATTTGTCAGCAAATGTTCGTTTCAAACTAAAAGTGTGAGCTAAAATGTTGCATGATGTATTTGCTAACTTTTTCTCCTTTTTGCCCGGGGGTGCCATCTACACCATTAATCCCTCCATCGCCCTTTTCACCCTGAAAATGAAATAATATTTTAAAAACACTATTCAATATTTATGTATAAAGCTGTGGCAGTGAATGAATACACTGTGTGTGTGTGTGTGTGCTTACCTTGCGACCTGTGACTCCATTAAGGCCTGGTTGGCCAGGGGTCCCATTAAGCCCCATACTACCCTGTAGACAGAAATACCATGTCAATAATAAACATAAAACCGTATAGCGTATACCTCCAGCCAACTGGCTCTAGTCAATGTCTCTAGACAGTAAATATCACACCGAACCTTTTCTCCATTTAGTCCAGGACTTCCCATTCGTCCAGGTAAACCGCGGAATCCCTGTTACAAACATGTCATGATGTCACGTACAGGTGGCCTGGCTAAAAAGTATGGCGACCTTCCAATGTAATGCCCCTCAAGAATATTCCAAAACACAACTTAAACATTCATTTTAAGAACTTAAACGCATTTCAGCAAGTACCCATATCCCAAAACGATGCAATACAGTACTTTATGATATGGTACAATACAACACGAAGCTGGCAAGAAAAGCTGATTAGGTTGTTCTACCAAATATCGGACTGCAGCATGGAGCCAGGCTACCCAATAGCGGCACTCACCTTCACCCCTTTCTCCCCATTTTCTCCTGGGAGGCCAGACTCTCCTGGATCACCCTGTAGCAAAAACATGTGTGAGTGTTGAACATTGAACAGCTTGATATTTATTAGGTTCCTTGACCGTGTGGGCCCATGTACCTGATCACCACTAAGGCCTTGCAGTCCTACATCCCCTTTGTCCCCCTTGGCTCCGTTCAGCCCATGATCTCCACTGAGACCCTGGAACCACATGAAGCCTCAGACTCATTGTGTGTGTGCGTGCGTGTGTGTGTGTGTGTGTGTGTGTGTGAGAAAGAGATTTACCTTTTCTCCATTGTTCCCAGGCTCCCCTGGATCTCCCTGCAGGTATAACAAGACAATGTCATTACTGGTATTAAAGGTAAAGTCAGCTATTGCTAATTATTTGTAAGCTAATATGCTTTATTGTCAAATTCACCAAATAAAGTATCTACTCGCATTTCTCCATCTAATCGTTCCGTGAGTGTGTTGAAAAAACAATCCTGCCCTGACTTTTTAAATAGGAACATAAACAAACAAACAACAAAGCCGTAGTACTACGCTTTGCTTCACAATGTGTTTCAATGTTTGAGGCGGCGCTGCGGAGGAATATGGTTTTGATTTGAACTCGAAGTCAGAAAGCGTCCTCGAGAATGAGTATATGAAACACGGTAGCCATGTAGCTCTTTAAAGGCAGGGTCAACTGACCAAGAGTCAATAGAAAGTACAGTAGACTGTTGTGACCTTCTGGCCTACTGGTCCTCTGGCTCCAAATGGCCCCACTGCTCCTTTAGTGCCTGCATCTCCCTTAAGACCCTGTAGGTTGGAAAGCAAGTCTGTTTGTTTGTCTATTAGAATCCATATTAGCTAACGTTGTAACGATAGCTATGCTTGTTGAGGGTCTGACATATAAAACATACACACCTGTACGTATATAACAAATGATATACAGTATGTTTATTCAGTTATAAAACAATGTCTGTGACATCTGTGGGTTTGTATATGTGTGATGCAGAATAGGTTATAGGCTGCAGTATAGCTCAGCGGTCTGGGAGTTTGTCTGGGTTCGAGCCCTGGAGTTAGCCTACCTCTAAGCATCCTTAAATAATATGCCTAACACCTACATTCTCATTGTGATTGCACACAATCACAATGTAAGTGGATTTGGTTTTAAGTGCCTGCTAAATAACATTATAATTGACAGTGCCATTAAAGTTCCCACAAACAATGTGTGTGATCTTGTATCTCACAGAAACACTGTGCTCTACCTTAATTATTTTAACTCCTCTAGTGTTCATATCCACAATATCTACCTTAACACCAGGGGGACCATCCTCTCCTTTCTCCCCTTTGTCTCCGTCAAATCCGGGAGCTCCCCGCATTCCCTGCATCAAACCAAATGTCACTGACAGAGCGACAAACTTTGCTAGTTTGAGCATAATGTCCAACGCTCGCAATGGAATATCAACCTCAATTTAAGATCTTACCCACTCTCCCTTAGTTCCCTTGTATCCCCGTGGTCCATGGATTTGAAGTACACTTCCCTAAAAAAGGATTGGGTAAGACCAAACATAGCCTCATTGTTCTGGTTGCAAGGAAATTCATTTTGGAACCAGCTAAACCGTTTGAATGTGTGTGATGTCATACCCTGTCGCCTCTAACTCCAGCTAATCCACGATCACCCTGGAAAGAGAAAATACGTACTTATTCATTTTTAACTTCTTCATTACCTAGCAAGCTAGCTTTATTGACTATTGAATCTACCTTCTTGACTATTGCCATATCAGTTATCAACGCATTTACTTATTGCATGTCGCTTTGTATAAAGAGGCTGCTGAATGCAAATGTAACATGTAAATGTTTATGGTTATTTTAGAACTCAATAGGGTTCAATGTATCTCAGTGATTATTCAGCAGAAAGGATTGGAGGTTTTGTTTATATTGTATCCTATGTTTACATTAAGAAATATATGAAATTACATCAAACTATAAAATATCCTTTCAAACCTGATCATATTTGCCTTACTGTATTAAAATAGATCACTATACACTATGTTATAGAATACTTTTATCTAATCTTTTCCTGGAAATAAAGATAATGTGATATTGTGTATATTGTATGTCTCTGTGTTGTAAAAACAATAGCCTATAGAAGGGTGAAAAATGTTGTGACCCATCAGCAGAGAGAGAGAGAAAAAGATATGCAACTAGACAGTCCACCTGTCGTCCTTCACATCAGAACAGCCAGAACCCTGTGACACATCAAACCGAATGTAAAATAATATCTTGAAAACAAAACTAAAAAATGAAAGAAAGGTCTGTGAAGTTTCAATACTGGCTCCAAAATAAAGAAAGTCTTTTTTTTTTACTGTTTTAGTGTGGTCATACAGTACCTACTTTTTCCCCTTTGCTGCCCGAAAAGCCTTTAGTACCCTTGGAGGGGAGAAAAGGTTATTCCAAAATGTAAACATGAAATACATTTTCAAATGAAGGTTACTCACTGTGTAGCTCTTTAAATATGTAATAACTACTCACTATATTACCGGGAACTCCTTTCACTCCTGGAGTTCCCTTGTCACCCTGAAGCAAGGAAATGACATAGACCAATACAAGTTGTAATGAGCTGCAATCTGTACAGTTATTGACTTGGTAAGACCTAAGGCACAGTAGTAGGCATCATTAATAGATGAGTTCGATAGTAGAAGAGCTGTTTGAAATTAAAGTCAATATTTGATCACACTTTCACTTCAATGTCAATGGGGAACATAGGGAGTCAGAAACAAGGACAGATCCAATTGAACAAGTTTGCACCCCGGTCAATATTTCTTTCACATGCGGTGCAATGGTGCAGATCAACTGAGCTCACCCTTTTCCCAGGAATACCAGCTATGCCCCTGGCACCGGGCTCTCCTGGAATACTGTCACCCTGATTGGAAAACCAGTCACTATACAGTCAGTCAAAAGTATATTATCAACGCAGAGAGACGGCTTGATTGACCAATCAATCGTTCGAGATATCTACCTTTTCTCCTTTACCACCTGGCACACCAGCATCACCCTTCAGAGAAAAAATATCAAACGCGCTAAATATCAAACATATATCGATAAATCATAATATTCTTTGTTTGTAACCTGTTTGTGCAAACATTTTAATTTAATTTAATCTAACCATGATGTTGGAGGGTAAAACAAATACGTATAGCAATCATAATCAAAAACATAGTTAATTAACATAGTATAAAACCAAGTTTGTAGAAGGATAGATGATTCCATCAATTATACTGCCCTGGGAGTTAGCATGATCTCCTTACCTGTGTTCCAGGTGGCCCTTTAGCTCCTGGGGTACCAGGTGATCCATTCTTGCCTCTTCTGCCCCTCTCTCCCTGTGTGAACAGACAGAAGGCAGATGATCACACAGGTAGGATACAGAAAGCAGTTTATGCCTTGGTATCTTCATCCAACACAAAGGAGTTCGTTTGTTAGATTTCACTGTCTGTGATTGTGTGGTCAATACAAAACCTAGCGAGTGACTGTAGTTAATTAATTTAAAAATGTTTTTCAAAACACGGTCTAGCAACTGAAAACATTTCAGGACTCTTGGTTTCAGGAAAGTGGTTTAAGACACTAGTACACAGTATTGTACATTGATACTACTGTTAAGGATGGAGTTGTGAACATTTGAAAGGTTGGCTTTCAAAAAATAAAGGTTTAAACCTGACTGTTGAATTTGTACCTCAATTTGTACCTCAAATGCAGTGGTTCCATTATTGGAAAACTCGTCTCTGGTTGTTCATCCAATTGGATTACTGGCAGTTCAACTGTATTTGCGTTCATAATAATGACAATTTAACATGGGGGATGTCTGCCCATCTCACCTCTCTTCCTGGTTCTCCTGGGTCCCCAGAATGGCCCCTCAAACCCGGAGTGCCCTGCATACCTGGGTTGCCACTGATACCCTGAATCCCCTGAGCACCTGGGGGTCCCGATTCACCCGGTTCACCCTAGTAATGAAGAGAGAGAAAGAGAGAGAGCATGAGCGAGAGGAGGGGGGGGGGGTGTGACAGGCAGGCAGCCGATAAACATTTAGAGGTAATTTGTTTAGCACAATGTCATTACTCAGTTCTATTAAGTTAAAATAATTACTTTGAAATAAAGTCCTTCTTCCCATCAGTTTTAACACTTTCCAGTGTTCTGTTTTAAACAAGTAACTGAGTTATTGAGGCAATCGGGCTCAATGAATTAAAATTTTAATGAGAAACCTAAGTCAATTAAAGCGGGAGCAGTGGACATAGTAAGGATTAAATGCACTTTAGGTGGACGTGTTAAATCAGCCATCACAATAAGATGAAAGTGTATGTATGAAGGAAAAGTTCACCTTATGCCCTGGAGGACCAGCTTGACCTACTGGCCCTCTGTGGCCAATACCTGGCTCGCCCTACACACACACACACACACACACACACGCACACACACACACACACACACACACACAGTGCATTGCTTTAAAGTCTATACATTTCATTCTAATCCATCAGTATGTTCATATAGTTTAAATAGTTATATAACTATATTTACCTTCTGTCCCTTTTCACCAATTGTCCCCTAAAGGTAATAAACAAACAATACATCAGTTGGGATATCAGAATCAAAGTAAAATGTACTGTATATATAAGATAGTTCTATTTGCATGTTCACAGGGTTGGGCCACTAATACACTAATACAATATACAATACGTACTGTATATGCAATATGTAAATATATACACAGCATGTATAAGGAAGCAAATAATGTCCTATTCTGGGTGTTGTGCTGACGTAACTTTCTAACAAGGGGAATTATTTATATGAGCATTGTTCCACTGTGAAACGAAGGAAAAGCTCTGAAGACCAAAGGCTCAGGTTATCACACCAGATCTATTGGCTCCACCGGGTGACAGACACTCTGACGTCATTGGCCGATGCAGTGCGGCTAGGCGGAGAGGGACGTGCCACGTAGTGTGAGAACACTAGTGGCACATTTCCTGCGGTGACTGTCATTCCCGATATGTCATATTGTCAGCTGAAGACACACAAGACTCAGAAAACCTGACTTAATTTGACTTAACTGAAACTATACTAGCAGAGATGTTCCTTAATGGACCAGTGTGGGTGGCCACTCAGGACTATATGGGAATAACTGAAATACCGTAATAGGAAGCTTTGAAATACTTAATACTTAATGTATCTTTATGGTCTATGTAGATCTTGCAGTACACTATTCCTATACATAAATTGCTTCAATTATACTTACAAAATACAATATAATTACTGTTTGTACAAATCAGTTTGTATAGAAGATGATTATCTGCATATTTACAGTTATAGTGTTATTAATGGAAACATGTGTAGCACACATTGATTCATTAAGATATGCCAGTGTCAGCAGTGGCAATGTATTGGTTGCTTAATCTGTTTTGTCTACACCAGGGATCTAGTACTGTACTGTAACAAGGTTAAACTAAGATAAACAACCCCATTATTACATAACACTATTGCTAACCATATTAGGGACTTATATAACGATAAAGATTGTGCTTTCCAATCACCTTTATGCCAGGGTTCCCGTCCTCACCTGGGGCTCCCTGTTAGGACAAAATGCATGAACCAAATTGACAAGAAATGTTTATCAGACTTTGAGATTCCCTTAAATCTAGCCCTATATTTGACTAGATGAGTGTTTATTTTATCAGATTAGATTCTACTGAATACAATTACTGAATTTCTCTTGGGGGAACTTTTGAACACATTATCTTACCTTAAGTAAAACATACTCAGGGGGATATGGATATTGCCTGGGGTTTTCTTCATCATAATCACCCCCACTCTCTCTGCCCATATTTTCTCTCCCTTTCTCTCTCCCCTGCCACTCTTCCTGGTCGCCTTCATGTTCTGTCGTCTCTCGCTCTGTCTCATCTCTGTCCTCCTCTCCATTCTCCCTCTCCAGCTCCAACCTCTCCCTCTCCATCTCCAACCTCTCCCTCTCTCTCTCCATCTCCAGGTCCTCTCCTCCATCCCTCTCTGAGTCCAGGTCCGGTCCGTCGTCCCAGCCCTCCTCTCCGCTGTGCTCCTCCTCCTCGTAGTCGGGGTTGGGGCTCATTTCGTGGTCTCCGTGGGTCTCCGGAACCTTCTCACCACCCGTTTCTAAGTCCTCGGCCCGGTGTTTCATCTCGTCCTCTGCTCCTCCCTCCATCTGTGCTCGCACCCCCCCATCAGCCTCCATCCCTCTGTAACCATGTCTTTCCCTCCACCCTCGGCTCCCGCTACCGACGGGGATGTCAGGGTTAACTCGATGCTCCTGGGACCACATGGGTTAAAAATATTAGCACGGACAGGCTGTTTCTATTGGCATGTAAATGTTATTGTCTGACCTTTTAACGTGAGGTAGCCTTCTACCCAAGAAACGTTAGGTATTTGCGAGATTACATGTGCAGTATTTGGTAGGTGAGGTAGGTGGTAAAATGATCTGCTATTCGAAATGTAATTAATAAATTAATACATGTAACACATCTAAATTTGACAGTTTAGGGTGATGATGCACGGCCGCTCCATGTTCATAAAATAAAAACTAAATTGAATGTAAAATGTGTATTGAAATATTTTTGTTGGATTACAATCTCAACATACACCCAATCAGTATTTAATTGTTTAGTAAACGGTTATCTTTTAATAGACATACATTCCACCTGTTGTGACCACTGGCTCCAGAAGTAAAAGTCTGAAATAAGAAAATTGAATAAAATGTCATATGGTTAGCAGCAGCAATTAACCATCATTTCTTTTCATTTTATTTGTTGCAAAAAACAATTTTTATATAAACTCTGTCGTGAAAATGCTTTAAAATGGTGATATATAGAACACTTTTTTACTTTTGGAGCCTTGTTGTACTGATCTCTTCGACCTTGTGGCCCCGGCATGTGAGCCTGAAATGATTAAATCTAGTCAAGTGTTTTACTTCTGATTGGAATGTATATAGCATGAATGTATTTTGTAATGGGTGGAACTTACCATAAAATCCGGCCAGGGGACGCTTTTCTTTACCCTGACCCGCAATTGTTGTTCCTGTCAGTTGCCCAAGAAGTTTTATAAATAATTCTACATTTACTGTATGTATATGTTGTTTGTTGCATGTGTTTATGCATGCTAATTATGTTTTGTGTTAAATAACATAACCCTATCTTTAATACTCAATGTATTACACTACATTAAAATGAATGACACAGACTTTGATAGAAAGGTATTTGAATGTTTTACTGACTTTAATTATACATGCACAGAGAGGATTATTATAAACAGAGAAAATTTCACCAGTGAAAGAAGTAAGTGATATGGCTCCATGGAACAATGATAGAGTAAATGTAAACAACTATTACAATTAAAAACCGTAAACAAAATACACACCATATGTTTTTTCTATTTCAATAAATAAACCTTTAATGACAACTTAATACAAAGGTGTATGCATAAAAAAATGTTAAAGTAACACTCCTCGGTCCAACATTTCACCCCTGGCTCTCTGTTAATGTCTTAAACACAACTGGCCACGCCCTCTGCGTTTCAAACTAAACACGTTTTCGTGATGTGGGTTTTAACCACAAAGGAATTCCATACACAAATCAAGGTGTGTGTCTTTAATAAAGGTTTGAGAGCATATATCATTTGTCTATCTATCTATCTATCAATCAATCAATCATTATTTGTGATAGAAAATTGTTGACATGTAATAAATAAATTAGTCCAAAATGTAGTTCATTTACATAGAAAAAAGAAGCATGTTCATGAAAACTGTAATGGAGTGTTACAGTGTGCTTCTACAGATGTGACTCATGACATGGGTGTGGCTCTGGGTGAGTACCACCATCAGTGTGATGAGCACACCCCCCCCCCCACCCCTCATGAGTCGTTGCTCCTCACCAGCAACACGCTTCACATTTCATTACATTCACGCTTCCCGAGCAGCGTGTGATCGCTTATGAATGCTCACAACCCTACAGTCACATTCTCTCAGGATTTAAGAAAGGTCCTGTTTAAAAATGAAATAAAAGAAAAAAAGAGAGCAAATATTAACTCGTCAGAAGCAACGTTGGTTTAGTAAATCACTCCCGAAGAGAGTGGCTTAAATATCATCTTTGTTCATTCCCATTCAGGCAAACTGTCGTGCTCAAAGCATGCTGGGACAAGGAAGTCATCCGCAGAAAAATGGCAACAAAACAAAACAAAAAAAGCCCTCTCTCATGCTTTAAGTATTGCTTAAAGGTTTCATGTAGTTTACATGTATTACATATTTTTCCATTTATGTTCATTCACATATAAGAAGCCTTACGAAAACCACTATTACCTTTAGCACTGGTGAAACTTTCATGTGTTAGTGACAGATTGCAATGAATTATGATAACAAGTGCTTACAGTATACTTTAAAGGGATGGCACGATTCAGTTTTTTCAGTCCTGATACCGATACAGATACCGGCATTTTGGGTATCTACCGATACCGAGTACCTATCTGATTCCAGTGTTGAATTACGTTTTAAGTTAAGTTGCAAAATAAATGACAGCCTATCTTTATTTTAGGACTTTTATAAACCTGCTGCTGATAGTGTGGCCTGGGTAGGTTATGGGTGATGCTTGACAGTAGACCTACATATGTAAATCAATTTAATTGGATCGGTTACAACTGTCCAATTGTCAACGATACCGATCCAGCTATTTAAATCAGTATCGGACCGATTTCCAATCTCAGTATCGTATCGGTGCCATCCCTAATACTTTATACTGTATTTTAAAGCATGGCCTGTAAGTTACTTGTATTTGACATTCATGCATTAATTGCAAATGAAAAATATCTGCATTCCAACGCATGCAAGACTTTCCAGTGTACTGCAATTTGTTAGGAATTAGAACATACATAATATTGGATGTATACCTTGTCTGTGTCTTCTCTGACAAGGGCTGGAGGTGTTGACAGCTCCTCCTTATGACAAAAACAATGATTTATCAAACTCAAGCACAATCTGAACCTATTAAAAGGAGCATTCATTTTATCACAATGAAACAGCATTACTCATACTTCATTGGTCTGGTGGGCTATCTGAAGAGGTACTTCTGTGGTACTTAACACACCCTGTGAAAGAGAAATCACAAATGTTTCAAAGCTTACGTTACGACAGTTAGAGCAAAAAAGAAAGAAAATACATAATTATAACAACTGTTACCAAAATATCTACAACTGCGAATATCTAGTCACTAGCCCAACCAGAGCTGAATTATTGCACTGCATTTTGTTATGATTTATTTGCTAATCCGCCCCTAACCTGTGTGTTTGTATGTGCGTCCGAGAGTGATGTCGTCAAACTGTCGTATGCGTTCACTGAGGGTTCAACTGCAATTTGCTAATTTGTGTGTATCTTAGGCTGCTACAGTGTAGTGGCGTCAAAGCAAAATGAATGGATTCATTCTACTCTTGCAAACATTGTCATACACTCACCTAAAATATTATTAGGAACACCATACTAATACTGTGTTTGACCCCTTTCGCCTTCAGAACTGCCTTAATTCTACGTGGCATTGATTCAACAAGGTGCTGAAAGCATTCTTTAGAAATG
>JAODOY010000016.1:1103947-1114180 GCA_025399855.1 Forbesichthys papilliferus | reverse complement strand
ACATAACGTGCAGCGTAATGTGCAAATTACTACGGGCCAGGTTCATCCCTCGCCACAGCCCGGTGTTAGCCTAGCATTAGTACGGTGGGAACATGCCTTCCGTCGGCGTGCATTTGATAATTATGAGAGATGATATTCTGCCTAAATGTATTCTCTCTCTGTTGTGCCTGTGTTTGTGCACAGTGAGCCAGTGTGAATATTAAAATTCAAATTTGTCTGTGTGTGTGTGTGTGAGTCACTGGCTCATGGAGTACCTCCAGATGGTATCTGCTGGATTAGCAGCAGTGTGTCAACGTTTCCCTTTCGTCTTCTTTCCTCTGTGTTCGGTGTGTGTGTGCGTGCACACGTGCGTGTGCGTGCCTTTTGTACGTTTTATGTGTTTGTGCTGCACCACTAGGCAGAATTTTAATTATTAGTTTCTAGAGCAACACTTGAGGCTCACACACACACGCATGCGCACGCACGCATATCTGTATATGTGCTCTCCCATGGGAGTGCACACACTTTGTTTCACGTTGTATTCAGATACTGGCAGCAAAGAGAGGTTATAATTCAAACTCAGGTTAGCGTGTGACATCTTTGTAGGCCAATAGGAATAGATTTGTCAGTTGACATGACTGTGTGCATGAAGCCTTTGATCTTGGCAAGCGTTTGACATAATCCCCCCGGCCGGCACTCTCTGAACAATTGTCATCGCACTGCTTCTTCAACCTGCGTGGCATGAGATCAGCACAGAGAACATGTCATTTGCATACGTGTTTTCAATAGACCATGGACTGGGTGCCATTGTTAAGAATTAAAGAGCAGTCATTGTGTGAGGGGCAGTTGTCCTTGAAGTGTCCTCTGCCCCCTCTTGACGGCAGAAGGCCATCTGGGCCAGACTGTCATGGCCGTGGTGTTACGGTCTTTGGTCCCAGCCCTTAATCCTAGATTATTTGGCTAGATTCATTCTGGAAGTTATAAAGCAATGAATTGTACCCTACTCCATCTTCAAATCCTCTTGTTAGCTTGTAGACCTGAATGGGTTTTATGGCTAGGTAATTACAGTAAGACGCAGGGCGGATTGGAGATATATCAGTGTGTAAATTATAGTATTGTTTTTATTTTGTATTCATCCTTTGATGCTGCTACACACTCCCATGGCAAACTAGACTGCAATGTATTTATTTGCCGCATCAGCGAAAAGTGTGCTGTCCAGTGATTGGTAAAGGTGGAGGAATCCAAGAAGCACTCAGCTCTTTCTTGAAACCACCGGGGCCCTTTTAACGCACACACACACACACACAGATAAACCAGGCACTATCTCAATTCATTCTGGCAGAAACAAGCTTGGCAAATAAACAGACTTGTATATTTTTATTATTTTCGACAGGCACAAAATAAGGCCCACTAGTGCAAATAAGGCAGTATTGGGGGGGTGTTTCAGTGTGAGGACCCCTGGACACAGCTGGAAACAATGAGAGCTGGCCATTGGCTGCTTTTAGAAATCCAGATATATTGAATTGAAGCCACTCATCTGAGCGTATCGGCAGCAGCAGGGCTCTATATGCTGGCTTTGCAAAGAGAACGAATCTCCTTCTGGCGCTTAATACAATATGTTCAATTCTACTGTCTGGCTGGCTGGAGCAAATATGAAAATGGCAGTTAGTGACTTAATCACAAGCTCAGACAGACTTTTGTTCAGCTCCATTTAGACGTCTTAGTTTTTTTGTTGCTTAGCCTCGGGACCAGAATATATCTGTGCTGGTATGTGGAAAGGTTAAACAATACATTTGGAACAAAATGCATTAACCTCTCCCATGGTGCAAGAAAATGCCTATTTAAAAACTGTGCTGTCTAAACTTTATTTTGCTAATACCACTTAATTGGCAGATTGTTTTAGTTTTTAGTAAAATGCGGGTATGGTTAGAACTTCAAATAGAAAACAGGAGTGGAATCGCTTCAATGAGTGTTAAGGGCTTGGCAGACATTTTGCTCACTGTCACACATAAATTGCAGGTAGTTTTGTACAGTGGGGCCAGACTTTCATCACTTTATCCTGTTGGAAAAACAAAGGAGGCCATTGCTTTGCATTATATATTATAATAATAATATCGTCTGGTGCATGATCATATTTAGGGGTTGTTTGCTCTACACTATGATTATATTTAATATAAAAAAATATATCAGCCGATAACCGTTTGTCCAGATGCTTATCACTAATTATTAATAACCGGCAAATCCCTTACCGGTAACATTAGTACCGGTTCTCGATACTGTCCCAACTTCTTAATCGTAATATTTAGCAGAGATTAAACCGTCAGGGGAAATAATTGGACAAAATCGGCATAACCTCCTCTTGTTGCCCTCTGTCGACAGCCTACCTCTGCGTTTCTGGGTCAACGTGATCAAGAACCCCCAGTTTGTGTTCGACATCCACAAGAGCAGCATCACAGACGCCTGTCTGTCCGTGGTGGCACAGACCTTTATGGACTCCTGCTCCACCTCAGAACACCGCCTGGGGAAAGACTCCCCCTCCAACAAGCTGCTCTACGCCAAGGATATCCCCAGCTACAAGAGCTGGGTGGAGAGGTGAGCCTGTGGTGCAGGTGGATCGTGTGTGTGGGGGGGGGCGACGACAATTCCTGCATTAGCCATGTTTCATTCTTCCACCTACACACAAATGGAATTGCGGGTATTGTGATCTATGGGCCATGAAGCACTTTTCAAATTACACCACAGTGGGGATGGATGGGAGCGCCCAAGGCGTGCGCGCTACCGCCAAGTCAATGTGGCGGAGGGGTTTGTGAAAAGGTGCACAAGGGTGTGTGTGTGTGTGTGCGCGCGCGTGCATGTGTGCCTATGAGATTTCCGACTAGCAGGCAGTTGGTCATTTGTTCAAATGAGATGTTTTATCAAATGTATTTGTCAGCATGAGATGGAAAAGAGGTGCTGCAGCGGGAGGAGGGTCAGGAGTGTTCATGTGTGCGGGAGCTGTGAGCCGCAGCACCAGAATCTGTGTGCCGCCCAGATGCGTGGCACCAAGTGGCTTACAGTAGGGCCCGGGCCCACAGCCATCGCTCCGTCGTGGGGGCATATGTACGCGTTACGGGCTCCACTCAGGGAAGGCATGCTGAGTGGGACTATGGAGATGGTTGTGAGTCATTGTCCCGATCCTTCAATTGAACCCAAGATATGTCTTCAGTTGATTTAGTATTCCCATCATGCACCTGGTCAGCACGTCATCTGGGATGTAGTTCTTATGTACGTATGCATCAACTCAGGTCAAACGTTTGCCTTGCAGCTCCATGCTAGAGAGTGTAGAGGAGACGCTGAGTGTCTGGTTTGTTACAGGCGTGCGTGAGCGTGTGTGCATGCGTATGAGAAACATACTTAGCTGCTGTCACGCTGTTTTATTCTGTTGGATAGAGTTGTGCGTGTGAATCGGTTGTGGCCCAGGCTGCGCTTTAAGACACACAAGCTCCGGTGTCTGTGAGGCAGTACTGCAGGGGGCCTGAAGACACACACATCCCCCTTTGATCCATCATCTACGCTGCATCTTCATAAGCAGCCTCGCTCTGACAGCTTAGTGTGCAGCCATAGCTGGTAGGACAGCTATGGAAGGTTTGCCACAGTGCTGCACAGGCAGAAAATTGTCTCTGCCAGTCAAAGTGCACCGTATAATATAGCGGTATACATCCAGAACCATGTTATGAACCATACATATTAGAGCATGAAGACGCTAGAATGCTCCAAACTGCCAAAAGTAAAGTGTTTTCTCTTTTAACATCTAAATACACACTAAACTTCCCTAAATGTCTACAGTCAAACTAAATTGGAGTAGATGCTAATGGTGAGAATTTGAAGTGATTACTTTTGGTAAATTACTGTATTGCCTCCTAAAGAGCAATCACCACCATTTTGTAAATTCAAGATGAAAGGTGGAAAGTATGTCTTTTTTCACAATATTTGGCTGTTGGGATAGTAGTGTCTTTACCCGACGTTGTTTTCTCACAGGAAAGAATGGCACTTGTTAAGGAATAATTTGTTGTTGTCCAACAATGTGTTGTTTCCCCAACTCAGACCTTTGCAAAATGTCATTTTCTATAATCTTTATCTGTGAAGAACCATTTCACTTGGGTACGTTTTGCAAAACAATTTCACATGGTGCTTCTCACTGGGCTCCTGAAGCCGTTCAACAAGCAACAACAATGAAGCCTCTGAAAATCATGATAAATAACCTGCATTGCAAACAGCTAGTGTGTGTACAGTATGTTGCACTAAAACAACATAGCCACCTTCCATATGCAGTAGGAAGTTAAATGTTTGAGCATATATGATTCTACTGTGGCAAGCCATGCATGAGATAACAAAACTAAAGTCATCCTTTTTTTTAAACAAGGTTCTGAAGACTTAATTTGTTCCTCGTTGAACAGAATTGCAAGCAGTGCGAGCGTTACGATTCTGAATACTAAAGCTATTGTTAAAAATCTTACACGCACACACAGCTACATAGGATGGTAAATTAGATTTTGAAAAAGCTCTGGGGTTGAAAATGCTGAACTAATCCTATAGGTTTGAAAGCAATTGAGGAGGTTTTGGAGGGTTTGCTTTGCTATACTAACAGTCAAGCAAGTACAGGGCTACTTTAAATACAGTTTTAAATGTGATCTACTGTGCATAAAACAGTTCACTCTTCGCCAAAGCACACCTGTTCTCCAATCCTAACAACCCCCTGCTAGGAACTCCATGCCTGTGCCCTCTAGCACTGAACAGGTGTTGTGGTCGTGTGTGTGTGTGTGTGTGTGTGGGGGGGGGAAGGGGGGTGGGGTGGGCTATGACCTCTGCACCAAGGCTATGAGCAACATCCACCTCCCCAGATCGGCTCACTCGCATAGGAGTCATCCCTGGCACAGACGCACAGACTTACCGGGCTTACATTCTGGGTCTGTCCCGGAACAGTTGGTACTAGTGGAATTTAATATGTAAATAAACTGCTTTAATTAAAGGCATCCGTGAGGGCCGGCGCAGCTGCTAGCGTTGACAGTGACTGATTGCCTCTACCTAGGCGTGCATGAGACACCTGTGTCGGGCTGTGTGTCAGCGACGGCCGCTGAGGCTCTGGATAAACGTCTTCATAAAGGTGTTGCTCCCAGAGCGGGGGGAGAGAGAGAGAGCAACACTGTGTGCCAGCCAGACCGGACGAATGCAACGCGGCGGTGGTGGGTGGTACGGGCGCCCACATTAACTCCGCTGTGTCCCGCAGGTATTACTCTGACATCAGTAAGATGCAGGCCATCAGCGACCAGGACATGAACGCCTACCTGGCAGAGCAGTCTCGGATGCACATGAACGAGTTCAACAGCATGAGCTCCCTCAGTGAAATCTACTCCTACGTGGGCAAATACGCGGAGGAGGTACGTGCACCGTGGTCCTCATAACGCAACACAATGTATTATGTTCCGCCTCGGAAATGTGGACGCATATCGCAGTACAACACACTTCATGGAATCATTGCACAGCGGTTCTCAAACCGTATGTAAGTGTTCAGAAGCGATAGTTTCACCACAGCAGGCCAATGTGATGTTTTCCACCGATATATGGGTCTAATAAATGTTAAGGCAGAGGCTATTTGCATAGCTCATTAATTGCATAAACGGCTACAACGCAAGAACAATGTTATTCCAATATTTGTATTAACTGCTTGTTAACAGAGTATTACATATGTTACCCTAGTACGTCTCATGTATCATAATGGCCAGCTATCGTTACTGTGATTCTTGCACATTGTGCAGATAGCGGTTTAAGTGTTTAGTGAGTGGTAATAGCCGCATGTACGAGTAGGCGCTTCGACACACTACTGGTGTTGTGCGAAGACCTGACCCTGACGTGCGTACTCGTCTGCAGATCGTGTGTGCACTGGAGCAGGACGACGGCGCCAGGAAACAGCGGCTGGCCTTCAAGCTGGAGCAGGTGGTGGCCTTCATGAGCCTGGAGAGCTGAGGCCCGCACTTCCCAGGGCGCACTGGGAAGAGACCCCGTCAGAAAACCAAGCCGTGCCTGAGCGAAGACCTGTCCTCATCTCTCTCATCATGTGACTTCCTCCCTCCTTCCCCACTCTACAAGATGATGACGTCCTCTTCCTCCGTCACCTGTTTTTTTCCTGCTTCCTCCTCCAACGAGCATTTTGATTTCCTCATCCGCTCTGCTGCATAGACTAGTTTACCTGAAGGGTGGCCGGGGCTGAGGAGAACTCCCAACATGCAATGCGGGAGGAGTCTCTTTACCGTAAAGAGAGTGCCGAGGGGCGGTGGTTTGAAAGGTGGCCATATTGGCATACTTTAACTCCCCACCCCCCCCCACCCCCCCCGTCAGAGGGAGAGAGAGAGAGATAAACATTTTTATGTTGCCTTCAAGAATTTACACTGATAGATAAAGTCTTTTAAAACCACACTGCTGGGTGTCAATTTTGTTGAGAACTTTTTGTTTTGAAAATAGGATAGTGGCAAATGAAACCATCTCTAGTCCAGTTTATAGTAGTGCTATATTCAATCTATTAAATCAAAAGGAAACTGAAAATGAGGACTGCAAGCCAAATGAGTATGATGACGGTTTGCCAAGTTTACACTGTACTTAACAAGTCAAGCATACATATCTGCGAATTTCCGGGGGACTTCAGGCAAACCTGGAATGCTCTTAAATTCCTGTGTTTGTATTCCTAGCTGGAACTGTATTGACTGACGAAGGATGGGAAAGTGTTGGGACTTGATTGAAACATGACCCTTAAACTTTCCAAAAGCAGAGCTTCACAAAACTGATGTGAAAACATTCGCACAATTTCCCTTCCCACCTTGTGTTTAATTTGATGGAGAAAATGACGACCCCCCCCCCCCCTTCCCAATCCCCCCCGGCATAACTGGAGACCCCCGACCCAAACTGGAATCTCTGAGAAGCACACAACCGTCTACGGTAAGCCACGATCCTTCCGAACACCGGGAACGATCGCAACCTCGCCTCCTTCAATCTCCCACGAAAGCACAGATACATAACAGTACACAGCAACTGCCCAGGACTTCCACTGTCCTCATTACTACTCCAATCAAAGTGGACAATGAGACAGCATGACGTGATGAAGTAATGGAACTGAGTCGATAACGGTGTAGCAAAAAGACGCCCGGGCACTGCCTACGGGGGGCTCTGCCGGGACTCAAACGTGTTTTTCTAGAAGGTTTCTTGTTCATGGATATTTGTGGGGGGAACGATGGACTAAAATGGTCAGCCAAAAACCAAAGGAGCTTGAAAATGTCAACAAAATTAACGTTTTTGATCGGTGCCACTGAAACACTTAAAACGGCGGGAAAAGGGGACTTTGTGAAAGAAAACCAACCAATATGACACAAAAAAAAATATGCTGACTGGGGGGAACAAAATAAATAAACCTGTGTGATTTTTCTGACCTCAGTGTGTCGAGGCAAGAGGCTCCGTGGGTGAGAGGTCTTCTCCACCTTAATAACGTTCTCTCCATCAGCCCAAGTACTCCTCTCGGCACACCACTCACTTTCTCTCCAGCTCCCGGTTGTTGTTCTTTTTAACTTTGCACAAGCTGCTGGAGACAGTAGCTACTAGACGCATACGGCAAAAACCCCAGCTGACTGTAACTGTCGATATAAGCGTAGTTGTCCTGAGTGCCGGTGGCAGCGGCCTTCTCCAATCCTCACGCACACACACACAAACAAACGTGGGGGTAAAACAGTAGAAAGATACAAGTAGATACAGCAGCACATACAGGGAACGACATGCATACGACATAGAGACCTGTTGGATGAGAATCACCCTTCCCCCATCCCCACTAACTCCAATGTTGGGAGAAGGAGCCGCCTTCCTTTCATTTTGACCTCTGCCCTTTCTTTTGCCTTGACAGCGTGCCCTATGTGGTGATGTGAATGTGTGAAGACCGCCCTAGGTCCACCTTGGCTCCTTTATTGGCTTTTTAAGCGCATGTAAAACGTAAATAAATTTAAAAAAAACACTAAGTAACTTTGAGGTAAAAAAAAATCTATAAAAAAAGGAAAAATAAGAAAATCAAGCCTTGCAATGATGAAGTGGATGTGTTTATCTTTCTTTTGCTTGAAAGAATCAAGATGGGAAACGGTGATTGTTCATGTTATAAGAACTAGAACTCTCGTTTAAGGTGGAACCTTTATCCAGTTCAGCCCCCGCTGCACCCCCCCCCCCCCCCCCCATGTTTTCTTGGTGAAGTAGATGCTTAGATGCTGAATAACAAAGCCGTACCTTTAAAGACAGATATTATATACCCGTGCATGTCAACCTATTTGGATGTTATGAAATGGAACTGCCTTGCAATCGAAGACATTAAACTTCTTGAGGGACATTGAGGTGGCGTGTCTTGTTAGGATCATTACACATTCTTACATGCCCCTGTAACGGCATCATATAGACTAGAGGACATTGCAGTATCTCACTGTTTTGTCTATTCATTTATTTTTTAAGAATCTGCAGTTAGCCAAGTTTTCTGCTGCTATTAACTAGTTTAAATGTGTAGAAGTTACTGTCGTGTATTTTATATTTATTTGATTCTGCACATTTTAAGTTATAATTTGGTGGACTTTTTTAGGCCGTGTTCAGATGTAACTTCTTTTTGGAAGCTGTTGGCCTCTTTTTTACATTATAACCCTATGGAGCGGACCGAGTTTTTAAAAACGCGGGCACAGAAATTAAACGCTGCCACAGGCGCTTTTTTTTTTTGCAGATCTGGGGTTTTTTTTTTAATTGAGAAAAGTTGAACTTCTCAGAAGAAAATGCCCTACGTCATCCACTGTGTGCGTAGTGAGACCTGGTGTTTCCCATAACAACCGTTTCAACTGCTTTTTTTTTTTTTTTTACATGAAAAATGCCCAGGCCAGTGCTTTTATTCCAAAAAAGATGTTAGGTCTGAACGCGGCCTAAATAGACCCATAGCATTTCATTGTAGAATGAGAAGGGACATTGTTTGGTTAAAAACAAACTTGGGGAATGTTAAGCAAAGCTTTTTCTTTCCAGTTTTTTAAATTTATTTTTAAAGCACCATTGCCGCCCATGTAATATACTAAACTCACTGTCCATGGACTAAATTCAGAGTTGTACAGTACAGACGAATGTGCGCTCTTTCAACATAGCGGGAGTACATTCACAAAGTGTTTTCTGGACGTTTCTTATGACCCACGTTAATAGGTACACAAATATGAATTTTAGGTTGCCATTTTCACTTAAAATTGCAAGACATGTATGTTTGAGAGCCGTTATCCTATAGAGTTTAAATGAGCCCACTTCATGTAGCTAATGTGTACAGTTTGTCTAGATAGCAAAAGATAATATTGTTCAGCAACATAGGGCCAACGTCCAGCACCGTGGTGAATCTGCTGCCCCTAAACGCTGACATCCTGTCTTCCATTCCTCCATGTCCCGAGGCGTCCTCCCAACCTCAGCTGTCAGCCTTGTGTGGCCCAGAGCGACGATAAAGTTTCCACCTTCAAACGTGTCGTAGGAACTTAAGTTGCCCTCCTAGCTCAGTGTTATAGCAGGTGTTACAAATACATGCTAGAAAATACTTTTACTAGACCATATTTGAGAGATAAAAAGAGCATCTTATGGAAAGAAACTGAAAACCTGGGGGATATACGGCGAGCTTCTCTAACTTTGTTATAATTAATTGTATACCTGTGTATGTAAATATAATGCATTCCTATTTTGCAGTCAAGAACAAAATACTATTTGTAATATAGAATAAACTTTATTATGAAACCAAGCACTGCGTGGTTGTATTTCTTGGTATGTTCTGTATAGGGCTGAGGAGTTGAAGCCATGCTGAATGGGTAATGACAACACTAATTATGCTTCTTGTTACAGAACAGCAGGTACTAAGAACACTCAAGGCCACACAGACTATGGATGAAACAAATGTAGGAATACCCATTTTTACCCATTGAATTACCCATTCAAATGTAGGAATACATTTGACTTTTACACACTTGATATAAAATCACTAAATCACAGCCTACAGGTGATAGAATACCATAGCCACGGTTAAAAGTGAATATACTTTTTTATACTAGCAATAAAATATCCCATCCCTGCTGTTGGAATCTTATTTCAAATGTAAAAAACTCTTCACTGCTTTTTATTGTATGCAAATTATTGACGAAGCTCATGGTACTACATACAACCTAATGGTAGAACTGTATCGCCTTTCACGGG
>JAODOY010000016.1:1084966-1095479 GCA_025399855.1 Forbesichthys papilliferus | reverse complement strand
AAGGGTCCATTTGACACTCCATATTTGCTCGGTTGTAGCGTTCAAAATTACTAACAGGAATTATGATGCTCCTTGAAGTCTTAAAATTCAAATTGTGCAAAAAATATACTTGAGCAGAGCCGGCATTTTTCATTTAGAAGCGTAAGGCATTCACTAAAATATATTTTACTGTACACTTTGAGAGCCATATGTTGTTTAGTGGTGTTGGCCACTATGAAAAACAATAATTGTATTGTAGTACATTACATTCTACATTCACCTGCATCCATTGAGTCCACAATGAACTAAAACTGTCTGGGTTAATAGTATACAGACTAGTTGAGGTTAACACAAAACAGATTACTGTGTTAGCTAGCACAACAGAAACCAATTAAGTCCCTACAAACTTGGAAAATCTTTAGCTCGATACTTGCATCAGCAAAACTAAAGGCAAGCAAACACCTGTCACTCAGGAGAAATAATGCACCGTAAATGGCAATCAATACGAGGAGTGGCTCATTACTCTTCCCGTATGCGCTACACTACTTTAAAGGCAACAAATAACATCTATGCAAATGCTAATCCCATCCACATTATTCATTTGACTGGAGCACGACCGAGCAGAGACTTTGATCCGCACACACTTTCCAGCAGCGCATTTGGCTTTTTGGTGGGGCGTTGTGTGATGTGTGATCTGACCCAGGAGTGGCGAGGTAAAAACATTTTTTTTTTTAAGTCGGACGCCATCTCCCCCGCACTTCAAAAACACATCAATCACGTCAGTCAAAAAGTGTCAGGGACCTTCCAGTTGTCATTGAGGGCTACTTTGCTGTGATTGATGGCTTGATGCCCCCTCCCTCCCTACCCGCCATCAATTTGCACCCTGTGTGAAAAATAACAAATGATAACGTTTTGAAAAATGATTCGGAATGCCCTCTGGCAATTTAGATAAACAATTCGCTTTTAGAATGGGAAGCAGGAAGCTTGCTACAGAGACAGGCAAGCGGGCCCACCTAGCTCTCCGTAGCAACATTTATTACAGGGAGGAAGTGTGTGACTGAATCTGAATATCTGAGGCATGCCTAGGACTGCAGTGGCCCCTATAGGCGGAATGTGTCTTAAGGCCCGTTAAACTGCGGTCTCATGGGAAAGTCAGGCAGCCAATATAGATACAGTTCCTATATGCAGTCAATATTGACTGGATGCGTTATCATCACTCCTCCTGGGACCCCTTTTACCACCTCATGGCCTATGTGTCCTCGCATCAGTCTTCTCGCTCGTCCCTTTATAAAAGGTCTAAAAACAGACAGGTGAGTTAGATAACTGGCGGACCGCTCAGGTTGAAGGCAGGCAGTCATATACCTGGAATGTAATTGCGGTCGCCTTTTGTGAGGTCACAAAGGATGCTTCTTCACAGTGTTAACACAGCTGCAGCTAATAAAATGGATTCCGGGTGTGTTTGATTTAGTTGTGCTGATTAGCAGGCAGGCACTGGTTGTAGTATTGATTCATTCTCAATGCCCGCTAATCAGCACACCCTAAATCAAGCACAGCCATAAATAATCGCATTAGCTACAGCTGTGTTTATTCTACTGAGTCGTCTGTGAACAGAGTCCAGTGACAATAATTTATCATGGAAAACATTGTGTGTGGTCATCTTATATCAAACACCTTAGCCCTTTAAAGGCAGGGTCAGCTATTCTCAAGTATGTTTGCTAACATCGAGCACGCGGCTTTGTTGATCTTAGCTGTGTTCACCACTTTGTTTAATATGTTCCAATTTACAGAGTCAGGGCTACACACAGAGAACTGTAACCTAGCGAAATGCGAGGACATATTTGATGAATTTGACAAAAAGTGTATTACAATTAGATTGCAATAGCTGACTATACCTTTAATTTACCCCTTATATTTTTATATTCCCTTTCTTTGGTTGAGAGTAAGCAGCCCTGATGATTAATCAGGCCTTCTTTGGATAAGTGGATTTAACCATCATTTCACCAATCCTTGCTAATTTGGCACAGAAACCTTCCCAACAAAGTTGTCTGCCAGCTTAATTGAGAAAGGATCAGCAAGGCTGACAAGAGTGTGTGTGTGTCTTTGACAGACTGAAAGAGAGACTACATGTCCAGCTGTCTATAAGCTTGGAACCGTGTGTCAGTGTGTGTGTGTGTGTGTGTACGTTTCCACTGGGAGTTGTACTGATGTCTTCCTCTGGGTGCATATAATGTAGCGACTGAAGGTCATAGTGGTTGGCCGTGTTCCATGCGGTGTAATGAGACTCAACCTCAACTCTGGAACACGGTCACCAATACAATGTGGCTCTCAGATGCAATCCAGTGTTTCTCTATGGACAATGTGTTATGGGATCCTTGTGGAATTAAATGCTATTATTATTATTTTTCAATGTTGTATTATTTGTAATTACATGTGCATGCATTTTAGTGACGTTCATGGTTGTTTATATTTTTTATATATAATATAAAATTGTATTTTTTTCCCATAATTACTTTCTAAATAATCAAGTAACCAACTAAAGAAAATCTCAATTCTGCTGTTATATTTTAAATAAATAGTGCAATATAGTTTCCCTTGCAGTAAAGTATATAAGCTAGCCATTGTAACTCCAGCCTGAATCTCTACAAGGAAACCCAATCAACAAGGAGAAAATATGGCACTCACTTACTCAACTCCGATGCAATGAAATAGCTCTGCAGTGAGTTCAGTCTTTTAAATAAGCAGCATTGACGTGTTTAGAATGACTGCCAGTGACCTCTGCTATTTAGATGCCCATTATTGATATTATTGGCATGTTTACAATAACTCATGGGGGCTGTGCATCTGTCGCGCCAAGCATATCCATATGTTCACCATTGATCCGGAAACAAATCACAGGAATGCCTTTGGACAGCAATATGCCCACTGGGCCACAGAGACACGGGGGAGAGATTGAAGGATAGATGAAGCAGTTACGAGTGGGGATAAACATTTACAAAACTTGAAATATATATTAGATATATTATACCAGACATACATACAGATCACATCAGATGAGAGCACTGATTCCACAGCCATTTGAAACAACCACCTGCTTACAGCAATCAAGCAAACATCTGAACAGAACTTCAGAACTCATCTAGCAAGCTGCCTCCCAATCAGATCAAGGTATAATGAAGCATAAAGACGAGTAATGAACATTTTGCCGACGAGATGATGCTAACCAAAACACCTGGTTACTGGTCTGGAAGAATCTGAAGCGGGCAGTCGAAGCATAGGCACCATAAGCAAACACAAACACTTGTACAGTATGCAGTGCACATGTTTGCACACCAGCGATAAGCATGTTTGCCTACGACTGTACGGCCATGTCAGAGTACGCGTTAGCGCTGGCAGACCTGCAGCAGTTAATATGAGGATGGACACAGGCTCGATTATCAAGCCCATCGATATCAATAGCAGCAGAGACAATATTTCCATAATGGTGACACACAGGAGAGAGAGAGAGAGAGAGAGTGTGGGGAGAGGGGGGGGGGAAGAAAGAGAGAGAGAGTGTTAGAAGGAGGAGCTAAAGTCCATTAAAATCCCAATGGGAGAGCTCATGCATATTTAAATGGTTTAGATTATGGGGTTTAGTTGCTGGGAAGTGTGTGTGTGTGTGTGCGCGTGCGTGCGTAGACTGAAGCGCAACCTTTTCTCTGTGACATATCATTAACCCTTTGATTGACTAATGGGAGGGGCTGGAGAGGGAGTGTGGAGAGATGGAGCTAATGAAGCCAATGAATCCATTCCTAAGTGATGCACATTGGGGTTGGGTGTGTGTGTGTGTGCGTGCGTGCGTGCGTGTGTGCGTGTGCGTGTGTGTGTGTGCGTGAAACACGACACTGACACTTAACACATAACCCGGGCGACACCTGCCTTCTCTGTGTGCCGCTGCACCAGCCAGGCTACTGGGGGTTACTCCTATGTTTGTTTTAATGACATGCGGTGATGTGAAGAGTGTTGGCAAGTGGGCTGTGTGTACCTGTGAGAGAGCATAGGTTAGCATCACACTGACGTCTGACATCTGCTTACTGATAGACACGAAGAGACACGCACAGGACAAGAACACATGGCAATGGTGGCATATAGAAGCATTACGTAATGCTTAAATATTCTAAATATAACGTTAAGAGATTATGAGATCAAATATGAAAGAAACGATAGAACTACGGCGTAAAGAGGTGTCTATTTGTGTCCCACTTGTGGGACACAAATAGACAATAGACACGTGACAACAAATAGACAATAGACACAACAATAGACACGTGTGTGTCTATTGTTGTGCTCTTCTGTATTAGCCATAGGAGAGACTCCAATTTCAAACGATTTTCCAAGAAATCTTCCCCAGGCGACAGTCCCGAGATCAGCCCAGCATGAAGCCAGCAGGGTGTCAGGGAACCATCAAACAAGCTGGCACATGCACCCACACGCACGCAGGTACGCACGCACACACACACACACACAGGTGTGTTGACGTCCTGTGTCCCCACTCATCTCTGCCTTAGTCTGTCTGGCAGTCTGTACACCTTCTATCCATCTTCCATTCGGTATGTTTTGTTTGTTTCACTAAATGTTTAAATACTTGTATTATATATTGGTGTGTAGACGGACAAATCATTTCTTTTGTGTGTGTGTGTGTGTGTGTGTGTGTGTGTGTGTGTGTGTGTGTGTGTGTGTGTGTGTGTGTGTGTGTGTGTGTGTGGACATATACCGGCCGTCTCAAATCTCCTCCTAATCTAGCTATAATTGCCTTGTGAGCCTCATGTCTGCCTGTTAATACTCCATCTTCCACATGACCTTCTTTCTTAATATTCACCTCCACGACAGAAGAAGAACATTTCACAGTTCACAACCTAGACACAAACTAGAGCTTTCGGCAACAAAGAATAAATGCCTAGCCTACGCCATTATGTTTCTGAGATGAGGGACTCCAGTTTATAAAAAGAAGCTAAACCATTTACAGTTACAGCATTTAGCATTTCATATAAAAAGCTCCAAACTACTGGTACACATGCATGCTAAGACAAGAACAGCAGATAATGTATATAGTATTAACTGTTTGAGAGAGAGAGAGAGAGAGAGAGAGAGAGAGAGAGAGAGAGAGAGAGAGATCACAAACAGTCCCATACACAGGACACATAGGCAGACAGATTACCGTGCTCCTAGCTGTCGCTATAAAACCTGAGCTTGGGGGGGCAGTGTTGTTCCAGAGAGATTAAGAAGTGAAGATGAGCAACAGATGCCATCTGGGCCTTCAGGCAGGCACGCTACAGTCAGTAACACCTTTCCATCGCCCCCGGAGACAGTGAGGGGCGTGTGGCACGTGCACTCTGTCTATGGAAAGGTCTCAGGAATAGGAAAACAGTCAAATTGGAGAGATTGGAGTTCCTTCGCATTTTTGGCCGCATCTACATTCAGATCTGAGCAGGTATGCATATCTCCAGAGACAATAGTTGTATGTGCAGTAAAACATTCATAGTGTGGGAATAGTGGCTGTAGAGCCTACACTGTGTCCATTTTGTAAACATAAACACGGGGGAATTTAGAAAGGGAGTGAGAAGTCACTGAAACTTTCTACTGGAAGTAAACTGAGATCGGCAACCACACAAATAAATCCATTATCTGTAGTTCAATTAAATTACGTCCAAAATGAAGAGAAAGTAATTTTTTCAATAAGTGGAGAAATATTAGCAAGCTACCTAATTGTAATTTCAGTGGGCTGGTAGCTGAATGCAGTGTATCCTTCAGCTGCAGCCAATAGGAATTCAGCATGGCTACACAGGTCCAATGGTGTTGGGGATTAGCAAGTGAAGCTAACTCAGCGTTGCCAACTCTCACGCTTCAGGTGTGACACGCATGTCCTGGCTCACGCTAGCACAAAAAAAGAAAGAATTACCCTATTGGCTTTAATGCATCTCATGCCAAAAATACAGCTGTTGGTATTTTTTGTCAATATTAACGATTCTCACCCCAAGTCAGCCTTCAAAGTTATATAGGTGAATGTGACTGTTCCTGAATCTAGTTATACTTCTATTATTGGTGCATTTTCTACAGTAATTAATTTCCAATTATGAAGGAGAACAGCAACTGTGTAGTGAACCCCTGCTGTGTGTGTGTGTGTGTGTGTGTGTGCTCGTGCGTGCGTGCATGTATAAGATGGACCACCACCTCCATGTGCCCCCTCCATCTGTCACCTGGCAGGCTGTGATCCAGCCTCCCCCCCATTTGGGCCATGCCAGGGGGTGAGCCACCCTGCTCCATGTCACTTTAATGGGCATGGGGCCGAGGGTAACGGCTTTGTGTGTGTGTGTGTGTCTCTACAGTGAGGCTTTGAAAGCTGATGCATAGCCGTGGTCAACTGCGTCCCCACCAGAGAGCGTGACCTCTGGTGACATGCTCCCAGCAGACGACAGACTCCCTCCCCTCCCTCGAACCCCATGCCAGAGGTCATTAAGTGGGCCGGTGACCCGCGACGGCAGTCATTACTGCCCGGTGCATGGCAGTGGCTGTAGCGTGATGAGGCCCGTGTCAATACGGACCGCCCGGCTCGCTCCACTGGCCGTTACGTAGCGTGCCGCGGGTCAGCGGCTCCGGGGGCGCGGAAGAGAGAGAGAAAGTGGGTGCGCTGGTCTGGGGGGACCAGAAGGGCAGCAGACATATTGTCAGACTGTAATTACAAGGCAGTGTCCATTCACTGAGGCAATCAGCTCCATGGTGTGTGCGTGTGTGTGTGTGTGTGTGTGTGTGTGTGTGCGAGCGCACGAGTGTGTCTCATAGCCGCAACAAACAACATGTTCCATCCTTTGGTATCCTGCTACTTAACATTCATAGCAATTTCCATCCTGGTTAATCCTATATTAAAACCACAAGAGCCCGTGTCAGGTCTGCATGCAGGCGGCCAGGCAGGCAGGTTCCCATCTGTTTCGCTGCTTAGCTTTTTGCCTTTCATGGCGTCGGTGGCGGCCAGACTTTGACGCGGCTGGTTGATGTGTTCGTTCTGGCCTCTCGGGTTTGGGCGCCGGCACATTTGTGTTTACGTGTGTTCGCACCTCCGTACACACACGTACGTGCGCGCGTCTGAGAGTGGGGTGAGAAAGAGTAGCACACAGGCCCGCCACCCAGCATGCAAAGCGGCAAATCACGAAGCTAAGCGGAGCCGAGGGTGTCAATTAGGAAATGGCCTGTGAAATGGCTTGATAACGCAGTTACTCCTCACGTAGTTGATCCCCGATTCATGTAAAATAACATATTTAGGACAGGGTGACGGGTGGGTTAACAGCACATAAGGGGAACCTGCATCTTTGGCTGCTAGCGGTGGAAATTAAGCAGCTGCCAGCCGCTTGAAGATGAGCTCAGGGAGAAAATATCACGCGGGAACATTGAAGTACTCCTGCACTCTTGAAAAACTCAAAAGCCAGCTAATAGAGTTACGACGATTCACTGCACACAGGCAAATAGGAGGAAACTTTGACAGCCTGTGAAATATAAGCTCACCTCATGAGGTGTAAGCTACTCAAACAGACTAGCTTGGGTTATTTACTGTAAATTCTTGGGACTTTTTACATTTTACACAGTGGTGCATGTGTTATGAATGCGCAATGTGCTTCGTCAATATGCAATGTGCACTGCTTCTGAGCAAAAAGCAGCTCGTAATTCTGTATGCAAGTGAAATTACAGTATGTACGCAAGTGAAAAGTGTTTGTTCAAGATCGTAAATGAGGAACATTTTGTATACCTTCAGAACTGGAATGGAAATGAAACAGGCATTTTTCATCATTATGAAAATAATTTGACTTTTTCCTGATCATTTTCAACTGACTATTCTGATATAGGCCTACTTTTTGGTTCTAGTGACATATTCTCTAAATTGTGAAAATTGTCCTCATGTCTCTCTTGCCATTTTGTGAAATTATGAAAGAGGATATGCTTGTTGGCAGATGGTGGTATTGAATGTAATTCCTGACTTGCGATATCTGCCGATTTATTTGGTCTCAAGAGAAATAACCACTTTTTGTTAGTTTCCCTCCACATATAATGAATTCAAATTCCAATTCTTATCTGCTTCACGAGAGATAACTTCTCTACTGTCCGTTAGTTGTTAGAATTATGACAAGCACACACACAGACACACAGATAGGGGCAATGCAAAGCTAAAAGTTCCCATCCATTTGAAGGGAAAGACACGATAACATAATTGACAAACGATTCCACTTCAAAAGCATATCATGTAATTGTCTGGATGTAGCCTATGCTTTGGTTCCAACCAATCAAAGGACATTTACACAAAAGGTATTTAGCACCGGTCTCTAACCCTTACATGGTTTGCACAATAACATCCGTTTATGGTTAGCCCATCGGCCTTCCTCATGCTAAAATTGTCTTCATTTCCCAGCTATACATTATTCCCTGTAATAAACAGTCAATTCAGGTACATTTATCAACATATATCCCTACTCTTTATTAAGCCAGCCATGGTAATGAGATGCTATGAGTCTGCTCTATGATTTTATCCGCACGTCAATATATTCATTGACTCTGGCTGTCTCCTGTTAAGGGCTGTAATTAAGGGTTTTTAGCGGCCTAGCCATGGGTAATCTTGGGCCAGTTAAAAGCCTTAATGCCAGCACTGAGGGACTTAATTGGTAGTGTCGTTTATATGATTAACGGCCAACAGGGGTCTGCCACCTAAAAACCACTTTCTCTTCACTTCTGCCACTTCATTAGAGCAACTCTGGCCTCTAATGAAGACCAAAATGTGTTGATACAGTAACCTTGTTGATATCAGGAGATTGTATTTTCTGGGATTCCATTCAGCGATTATCAATCAATGTTATTGCCATGTAGCCTTCAGGGAAGGGAGCCAATGCAGTGTTTTATGCTAATTTATGCTTATTTGAAATTCTTGGGATGGACAAAGGGAATCATTTGTGAATATCATTAAGCTCACAAAGCATCTTGGAATAGCATCATAAGGGAAATTAAAAAGACATAGTGATGATTAGGAAATGTAGATGGCTGTCATTTAGATGAGTGTGGCCTCCGGTAAAACTTAATACTTGGGAAAAGCCATATTTGTCAGTGATATATGCATAGTATAATTTCACTACGTATGCAATACGCTAGAGTTTATGTGTTGTGGTAATGATGTGCGATATAACACAAGGTCAAATGTACATTGCAAAATACATTTTTAAAATGAGTGGCTCAGTCTACTCCCAATTACTTTTTTATTACATTTTTATTTATTATTTATTTTTATAAACATTTTCAGTGTAGACTTTACTGACTGTAGAACTGAAGACCAGATGTTTGTGCTGGAGAGGGCACTAAATAGATTAGTAAATAGTTTAGTAAATAGTTTCAAATACAATAGAGAAACACAGCTGTCTTAATCATCGAGGGCCAGTCTCTGCTTCAGACTTTTCATTAAAAAAGCGCTGGCCTAACCTTTGCACAGCAACTGCTGAGGAAACACATGTACGTAAAGTGTGCTGCTCCATTGATATAATGCTCCAATGAGAAAAATATTGTACTTCTTGGAGCACTCTCAGCTATGGTGTCCGGGTCGCTTTGTAATTAAAAACGAGAATTATCTCGTTCTGAAGGAGAAATGCGACATTCACAATGGAAACCATGAATGCAGTCAATTTATTAATTGAGTGCGTGCGTGAGTGCGTGCGTCCGCGTGTATGTGTCCTCTTGCGATCAAGATTATGATGACAATCTGAAGCAGGGGCCATTACGGTAACCATGTCCACAACTGAATAGGTCTTCTTGTGGGCAATGCCTGTCCCTTCTTAACACACACACTCCTACACTCCCACTGCAAAGGCAAGTGAATGACACACACACACACACACACACACACACACACACACACACACACAACTTCACAGATGGTCACACAACTCAGATCCATATCTGAATACATAATCACAAAGAGCTGTGTGTGCGTGTGTGTGTGTGCGTGCGTTGGTTCCTTGCCCTCCTCTGCCTTTGCGTGTTTCCTGTTCTGCTGCAATGCAGGGCTCTGATAGGGTAAATCAAAGTCAATATGTCACGCCTTCCTGCCGCAGAGGCTCGCAGAGCGTCTCTTCTTCTGGGTTCTCATGCACAGTTGCTTGCCTGTGTGAGTCTGGAGTAAAGAGCAGCCAGTTCAGGTCTTGGGCTGTGCACAGATGTCACTTTACCGTCAGACGGAGGTGCGCGCGCACGCAGACACACACACACACACACGCACGCACACACGCACACACAGAGTGAAGCTTATCGCCTCACATCAGTAGCGGCAGTAAATTGATTTCCTACATTATCATAAACCAACTGATTTTGTGGGCCGCTGCACTCGCTGCTCTCTCAATGCTGAAATTTCCTCGAGCCCACTTGGCATTTGTGTGTGTTTTCATACATTCGGAATGTGCTCGTCGGCGTCCACACTGGACAGGGTTGGGGGGGAGGAGGGGAAGGGGGGGGGGGGGGGGGGGTTGCATGTTAA
>JAODOY010000016.1:1058169-1084866 GCA_025399855.1 Forbesichthys papilliferus | reverse complement strand
GGCCCCACGCAGACAGCTGCATACAGCACACACCTCCGGGGGCGCGGGGGGGGGTGGTTGTATTGTAAAGACAGTGGCAAACGTTGCAGAACATTAGTAGCCATGTGATTCCATCAATTTCCCAACACACTTAGGTGTGTGTATTAGAGCGAGAGAGAGGTGGGTTGGGTGGGGGTGGTGCGGTGGATTTATTTCGCTCAGAACCATATTTAGCCTGTGATGTCAAAGCGGACAGACGATGCAGTGCCTCATTGTGGAATATAATCCACCCCTCTTCCCTCCTCTCCTGTGATGCCTGCATATTACCAGGACACTGAGGACATTGGCATTAAACCGCACCCTTGCCTTCCACCCCCTCGTGCAAATGGGTGTGTGTGTGTGTGTGCGTGTGCTCTGACGCATAAGCGTGTGCCCTCCTAGTGTTTGTCTTTCTGGAATTATACGGTTGTGCCCCTGCACAAAAGGATGTGCATGTAAACACACACACACAGGGGAGAGTGGGGATATGTAATAGGTAACTGCGTTTGCCCTCTGGCAGGGTGTTGTGAGGAGTTTGTAACACAAGGAAAATGACATTGTGTCTGTGGTTGTGTACTGTGAGCATCCTTGTGCTGTTGTGTGTGTGTGTGGGGGCTCTAGATTGGTTTAGTGGCTTTAACAAATCAGATTAAATTGGTTTGTCTCACTTGGGGTGCTCTACAAAATCCTGGAGACCTCTTAATCGCGAACAAAGCAATCAGTTCTGTGATTGATTTAATTATAAACTTTGTATGTAATAACCCCTTTCTCAGAAAGGTTAAAGAACCGATCATTTGTTCTCCATCCATAGAACTAGGGCTGTGCAGTTAATCAGATTTTAATATCAATTTAAATTTTGACTCCTAACAATCACAAAAACAATGTTATCAGGATAAATTCTTGTTTTGCGACTAAGTAAAATTCTTAATTTGTCTTGTGTTCTGGGGTGGATGGGAAAGTTCAACTGGAAAAGTATTATGCACAATTTCACAGTTGAATGTGGTTTGATTGTTGATTTCTTTTTCTGTTCACTGTTAAGGACAGTAAGTGCAATATCTTTTCATCTTGGTGAATAATGATGTTAAATAATCATGATTTCTACATTGACCAAAATAATTGTGATTGTTATTTTTTCCCCATAATTGAGCAGCCATACACGGAACAATGTGCGTCTTTGGTATGCAACTTTGGTTTCTATGAAATATGATATATCATATGGATCAAAGGCTAATCCCATTGGAGTAAACCGTAATTTATGTATAATATTTAGCTAATTCTGTTACAGTGTGTGCAACTGCTTTGTTATTTGAACTGATATTAATAATAATAATATCGGTAACATAACAAGCTTGCTTGTTTTCAGTTTAAGTCAAGTATTGGGGTAGTTGGTGAAAATGTCTATTTGATAAATCTCCCTTGCTAACTTTGAGATCAAATTAAAACAGTATCGCTCCGTGGTCCTCTGCAGTGCCGCCTCACACATCAAAATGCATTGTGCAATAAAGCGTCCTACGGCTTTGTTGGTTTGAGCGGCGTTCGCCACTTTGTTTATGTTCCTATTTACGGAGCCAGGGCTGTTTAGAAGTATCAGATTATTGTTTCAACGCGCACAGAGAACGGTATGGTAGCGAAATGTGAGGAGATACTTGGTGAATTTGATCAAAAGTGTATTAGCTTACATTTAGCTTGCAATAGCTGACTAGACCTTTAATGCAGTGTCTTGATCACTTGTCCCATTTCGGTTTCCTGCTTTATCTCCCGCTGCTTCTCCTGCTTCTTTTCCCTCTTCATCTCCTCCTTCGTCTCCCCCTTCGTCTCCCGCTTCGTCTACTCAGGCCCAGCTGCGAGCTTTCATCCCAGAGATGCTGAAGTACTCGACGGGTCGAGGGAAGCCAGGCTGGGGCAAGGAGAGCTGTAAACCAGTGTGGTGGCCCGAGGACATCCCCTGGGCCAACGTACGCAGTGACGTGCGGACAGAGGAGCAGAAACAGAGGGTAAGGGAACGACGCCGTGTACCGTCAATGTGCTGCTACCGCTAGCTAGGTATGGAGAAACTTAAATTAAGTGAAATTGGCTTCCAAGAAGTTATTTAAGCACTCAGTAGAGGGAGTTTACAGGCAAATACACGTTAGACAAAAAGACTACAACCAAATGCTGTTTGATTTACCCAATCAAAGGCAAGAAGCCAGCCAAGTTCTTTCTATACAAATGGTGACCACTCGTGCAGGAGGCGAGAGGTCTTTGAATAAACCTCGCTCTCTCCTGGCCCAGGTGTCGTGGACGCAGGCCCTACGCACCATAGTGAAGAACTGCTACAAGCAGCATGGCCGGGAAGACCTGCTGTATGCGTTTGAGGACCAGGTGACCAACACGCCCACGCAGCACCACCATCTGACCACGGCTCAGAGCATCGCTCACCTCGTGCCCTCGCAGACCGTGGTGCAGACCATCAACAACCCAGATGGAACCGTCTCGCTCATACAGGTATGGTCTGTTAGTGGGGCTAGTGGAGTTAGCGAAATTAGTGGAGTTAGCAGTGCTAGTGTAATTAGCGGGGTTAGTGGTGTTAGCGAGGCTAGTGGAGCTAGTGGTGCTAGTGGTGTTAGTGCAGTTAGCAGTGCTAGTGTAATTAGCGGGGTTAGTGGTGTTAGCGAGGCTAGTGGAGCTAGTGGTGCTAGTGGTGTTAGTGCAGTTAGCAGTGCTAGTGTAATTAGCGGGGTTAGTGGTGTTAGCGAGGCTAGTGGTGCTAGTGGTTCTAGTGGTGTTAGTGTAATTAGCGGGGTTAGTGGTGTTAGCGAGGCTAGTGGGGCTAGTGGAGCTAGTGGTGCTAGTGGTGTTAGTGCAGTTGGTTGTGCTAGTCGGTACTCTGTCATTCTCACACACCTCCCCCCACCCCTTCCTCTCTGCTCAGGTGGGCACAGGACACACGGTCGCCACATTGGCAGATGCCTCGGAGCTGCCTGGAGTAACAGTGGCACAAGTAAACTACTCCACGGTCACTGATGGAGAGGTATAGTGCACGCACACACAATGCATGCAACACCTCCTCACGTTCTCACACCGTGATCAGTTAATCAAACACACACGTGTGCTCACACACGTCACTAATAAAAAACAGCTGATCCTAAATCTGCTCCCACATCAATGCACATGATGGTGAGAACAGAGTTTAGTAATACATTAGACAGTCTTCCCACAGATTGCCCATAGTCAGGTTTTCACACTATGGCAAATAGTACTGCATACCAATACTAAGATACTGGCAGTACTGATTTGTACTTATCTAATATAAATGATTGGATATGATGTTGTAGTCAGGGTGATGAATATAATTTGATGATTCATTTAATTAAATCATTGTTGTATCTTAGGGGAGATATTGAGTAAACCAAGTGCATCTGATGTGATGTGCTGTATTGTACATGTTATAACCCTCAATATACATGCTTGCCCTCCCAACAAGAATGTATTCTAAAGTGTGCGATATATTCCTGCCTCAGTCAAATGTTTAATAATATATAGTGTGTGTGTGTGTGTGTGTGTGTGTCTGTATATATGTGTGTATATACTGTATATATATCAGCCAAATGTGTTATACATCCTTGTATTTGCTTATTTACAATGCAAGATGTTGTTCAATGTTTTAAAAGTCTTTCTGAAATAATAATTATTATTCATAATAATATTATTACTATGACTTGTGTGATAGGTATAATGTGTTGTATTCGTACAGTATAACACCGGTTCACTCCACAATACCCGTATGTCTTTGCTTCACCAGATGGTGTGTCGTGCATTACCATCGGACGTGTCGCCACATATTATCGTAAGCAGCAGAATTACTGCATCACTTCTCCCTCTTTCCTCTTAAAAGCAGGTATTAATGCCTGTTCTGACATTCACCTCCTCCTTTTACCCATGACCTTCTTTGTTTAGTTTTCACGGTTTCATTCTAGTCACACATTGATGTTCAGTTAATATATTGCTTTATGTCTGCACGTTATAAACACAATACATTATCTCCCCTAACAATACAGACGATTCTAATGTTTATGTTTATTCTATTTCTGAAGCGACAATATGCATTCATTTACTTGGAGACCACTCTTCATGTAAATGTGTAAGATCTATCCATGCTAATGTTCTACTCTGTTCCCTGGCAGATAGATGGCATATAAAACATGAAAACATTGAGAATTATATTTAAAAAAAAACATGCAAGAGCACACATTAATACAAAACAAAATGTAAAAACTACTCTAGATTATGACCGCATGTTTGATTGTCCAATGACCACAGATTTATCGATTTGTAAAAAAAAGAGCTTGAGATGATGTGATGTAAGAAAATGCCAGGTTTGGTAATTTAGTCCAAAATTCAGTATGTTTGTGTCTCCTCCATTTATTCTGCTCCTCATCACATCTCGTCAACCCATCACTTCGCGCCTCCCCCCCTCCCCATCTCCTCCCCCCTGAGCCCTTGTCAGCTTCCCAGTGGGTGTTTTTATCCAGCCCTCCTCTCCTCCCAGGTGGAGCAGAACTGGGCCACCCTGCAGGGCGGAGAGATGACCATCCAGACCACGCAGGCCTCGGAGGCCAACCAGGCCGTGGCCTCGCTGGCCGAGGCTGCTGTTGCCGCCTCCCAGGAGATGCAGCCCGGGGCCACGGTCACCATGGCCCTCAACAGGTGGATCAGCAGTCCTCATTCGCACTACCTCATTCGCTACTGAGCGCATTAGTGTTGGTGACGTTGGAGGGGGGGGGGGGGGTCTTCTCTGATAGTAGGGTGCCAAATAGTGGTCAGTAATATCGTGTTGCCACCCCCCTCCAGGCATACTAACACACATGTGCCAGGACAGAATCTCTTCTGGGCACTTTCTCCACTGGCTTGGCTGTGACAGGAGGAGAATCCCATTGGTCCAACATCATCGCCCTGCCGTCGTCAACTGGGCCTAAATAACTCTCTAAGTGCTGCGCTAGCAATCCAGAACACTCAAAACCCATGCAATTTGATGTAGTGTATTGTAGCACATGAATGTATAATAAAGATGTATCTACAATCAATTAAAATGCTATTGGTGTCACCCTGAAGCGTTTCCTACTGGTAAAACTTGGGATAAACATACTGGGTGTAATGTTCCATGACATGGTTCCTGAGGGTCTTGTGTAACCAAGGAGAGAGGCAGCAAACAGAGAGGTGGTTCCACTGGTGCCTGCAACAGCGTGAGGCCGTAAGATCAGGGCTGCTGTCAGGGCAGGTCACTCCGGTCCCCCCTGAGACCACAGTCACCTGCAGCCTTTCCTGGTTCAGCATATGTCTAATTGGACACGCGCCGTTTTATTTATTTATTTCTCTCCCGAGCTTCACTGCGGAACCGAAGGAGCTAATTGGGTGTTTGTAAACTAGCCCACTCGGCTAACCGCTTGAAATGATTTGGCTCAAACTAGCATTCATTAAACCCTAGCTTCCTTAGCTCACAATAACACATGCTGACGTTACGGGAACAAAATAATAATAATAAGAAGAAGAAGCCGTTAAGTCTTGAATGTTTTGTAATGTTCCACAACTGGGTCTGTTTTCCAAAAACACTTGTAGTAGTAGTAGTTTTCAGTTATTTTGCATGCAAGGACATGCATTGAAAAGAGTGCAAACCATATAGTTTGGGAAAGATTGATTTGGTTAGTTAAATACTTCCGACATTTAATATCATCGCTTTTATCTCATTTGTTAATGTTTGGTTATTTTCCGAGCCTGTGTAAGGCTAGCAAGGCACTTATCCTGTTGGGAATTGAGCCTCCAATATATCGCTATAGCGACGCTAGCTGGATTTTCACAGGAGCAGCAAAGCACCCGTATGCCCCATGAGGCTTGTTACCTATACTCACCTGTTTACCTCAGGCGAGCCCTACTGAGCTCCAGAACATTCTGTCCCTGATTTCCCTGCTCCGGAGGGGACAATTGCTGCTTTTCTCTTTTGACGTCTCCTTATTTATCTTTATTATTTTCTTCCCTTCACTGTCTGCGGGAATACCATCTGGTTCCATACCTGCCTTGAGACGTGACTTTAACCTAAGCCTTCACAAACAGTTCAGAGAGTGTTCCCACTGGAGTTCAGGGTGTGGTGGTGGTAGCATGGCTTGTAATTATACGGATGGACCCACTGGCTGCTCAAGCTGCTTTGTTAGGCGTTAAGCGCCTGTCGGTTGGGGAGAAGAGGCAGCTTCTACTCCAGAAAAGCTGCTTATACTCCCACCCCCAACAACCCCAATAAGTCTCCCCAGTAACCCCGCCTTAGAGAACTGTACTGAGTGCTAACAATAAATGTATGCTTTATAAGCTAAGTAAGCTATGTAAGGTACTGCATGTAACGTGAGCGTTTGTGTGTGTGTGTTGCAGTGAGGCGGCTGCCCATGCCGTAGCAACGTTAGCAGAAGCCACTCTCCAGGGCGGGGGGCAGATCGTACTCGCAGGAGAGACTGCCGCAGCTGTGGGTGCAATAGCTGGGGTGCAAGACGCTACAGGTACCTGTTAGTATACACACAACACCCACACACTACACTACACTGACACAACACACACCTGTACCACATCGGGGGTTTGTTAAGACATTTTTTTAGTTTTATTTCAGTTAAATCTATTGACTGTTTTGCTTACACAAGCGCGGTACGGTTCTCTAGTCAACCTGGTGGGGTGTAGAGCCACCCTATTCGGCTCCGCCGATGTGACAGATGGCGCGTGTGTGTGTGTCAGTGTCATTCTTCGTGCATGCCTCAATCGGTGAATGAATGTTCGTAGGATATGCCTCAAGGCTTTAGTTTGTATTACATTCTTAACTTGCGTACTGTATACGTTTTAAGCATTATGTTGAATCGACGTGAATCCCAAACTGTGGCTTGATTTAAAAATAATAATAAAAATAATAATAAAGCGTGTGTTTAAGCTAGAGAAACGTACAGCCAAAGTAATGCAAACCACAGTGTATTGTAACGCGGGGGGAGCCGCGTTGCCTTACCTGGCCAATGAACGGCCAGTGACATATTGTGTGATGTCTGTGATGATGCTAACACAAAGAGAGCATTGTTAGCGAGCTAACTGTGCGCTGACGTCCCCAGATGGACCGTGTGTATCTACAGACAGCCTGGCTACACACCACACACACAACCTGTCTGTTTCCTCTCTGCCTCCTGACAAGTCCCGTTTCTACAGTGAGATTCACGCATTGCATACACACACACACACACACACACACACATGCACGCATGCACGCGCACTCACACACTCACGGTATACTTGCCCCGGGGGGTGCGGGAGCTGGTCCTTAGAGACCCCCATCCTAAATAGCTTTGATCCACTCCATTATCAGTCTATGGTCTAATCACTTGGCCAGCTGTCAATACACTGGGATAAGAGTCACACAACACACCTACACACACACACACACACAGACATATTAGTAAATTATGAATAGGTACATATACACACACACACACACTCATTTAAACATCAGTCATGTCACATGAATAAAGGGCTTCTCAAAATTCAAACAAGCACATACATGTCCATTTTTGTGTACTTGCACACACACACACACACACACACACACGCACACACACGCACACATACCCACCTGCTATCCTCTCGTCCATAGCCTGCATTAGTAGGATGAAAAGCAAAGAAGCGAAGCATGTATTTAGGCACCAAAGCTGATTAGCTAGTATTACATCCACAGTTAGATGAATAGTCCATCACAACAGTTTTACACCTGCTAGCCGCATCAATGCTAAACCACGACATGGCTAACAAGGACATTTTTCAAAGCCCTTTGTTCTATAGTTACTGCTTTATTTCATTAATTGATTTATTTAATATATTTACGATCTTTTTTTAAAATTAATTGAATAAGAGAGGTTTTCTTTCAATCAATATTTCATTAATAATTTTTCAGAATAGGCTAAGCTGAAAGAGCAGTGTTATCACTGACTGTATAGCCTTTGGCCACTCTTATGGGGTGAATTGTTATATCTTGTTGTACAGCCTGTCAGGAACAAGACGTTTGGCTACAGTTGCTTATTTGGCGCTGCCAAATCCTGTCCTCCTGATTATTGCCTTATGTTAATCACTATAATACTACAGCGGAGTACAGAGCACTGTTTGAAGTGCTGCGGCCCAGACACCACTGATTGACTTGTGTAGAGACCCTTCACACACACACACACACACACACACAACCTGACTTGGCATGGCACTCAACGTCATAGAAATGACGTTTGAGTGGTTAGGTGAGGTACTTCATTGGGTTAACTATGCAGTTTCTGTACCACGCTATACCAACCCTATTCCCTGTTCCTTAAGCCCTACTCTGAAATCACTGCATCAACACAACTCAACCCTGCCTACCATTGACAATGAGTTGCTTATTGACAAAATGGGATGCATAAATATATGTATTACCCCTATATGCATAAATATAAGTACAAGACCAATACTTTATATTGTTTACGTTGTTTATTTCTCAGCTAGAGGAAATATTACTTCTTGGTTCAAAATCCTTTATTTTAAATATACATCTTATAGCATCAACATCTATTAAATGTATTACATTAACGTAATGTGTTAACAATGTATGGATATTTCAAAACACATTGTGTACCCCTACAACCCTGCCCTGCCCTCTAGAATCATCCGAGACTCTCGAGCCCCGTTCTTTTTTATTTTTTAAAAGTTTGGTTGTGTTAGGCGCAGGTCCTATAGCTCACCGTAAATGGGAGCAGGCGTTAGACACTGCCGTGCCCTGACCTACCCCCCCCCCCCTTCCCTTGGCTCGCCCGTGAGGACACAGTGACAGCTTGAGGGGCAGGGTAGAGGCCACCCCCTCCCCCCCACGTGACCGCAGCAGTAATCCCCCCCTGCCAGAGACCCGCTCGCAGCTGGCCGCTGGGGAAGTGAGCGGAGCTGAGGTTCAATTGGACCATTGTTCAATAATGCCATCTCAGTAAAATGGCTGCTTCCCCACGTCTATGCAGCTACCTGGGTAGCTGCATAGACGTGGAGTGGTCAGCAATCATTTAATAAGAGAAAAACTTTTATTTTGATCATATTTTTTAGCTTAATATGTTTTGCCATAGGCCTCACACTAGTTGTCACCAACAGGTTACAACTAATTAAGATTAAAATTCTCATTTATTTTACTATGACAATACAAAACACTGCAGCAACCCCACAGCAAAGCACTTCTTTGATGTGGCTATACACTGCATAACAGATAACACTAACATCTTATATTACAACGCCTTGTCTATACATATCCTTGTAAGACCATTATGATTTTGCAAGCTCCAAAGTTTGTTTTGCTGTCCATATCGGCTTCCATTCCAAGCTGTTTGTGATAGAGCCAGTGCATGTGAGTATTGAATACATCTTATATAAATAAAGATGTTTATTGGTCTAGCTCCAGCTTGAGAACTACGTGGTGACGAACACAGAAAACAATAAGAAGGGACTTAATCGGTGTTATCACAAACTGAACTACCCATCTTGATGCTGATTGACTGGTAGTTCTCTGTTCGGTTTTGAATTGAGAGTTCAGAGCGATGAGCAAAGTGTTAAGGGGGAGCTTGCCCAATCATGATGGGTTTTTTTTACCAGGCTCAGTAAAATACATAGATAATCAATGGTGACCTTTGTGTTTTCTCCGTCATGTCTTCAGGTCTCGTCCAGATCCCAGTCAGCATGTACCAAACTGTGGTCACCAGCCTTGCCCAGGGTAACCGGCCTGTCCAGGTTGCAATGGCACCTGTTGCAACACGCATCGACAACACTGTAACACTGGACGGCCAGGCGGTGGAGGTTGTGACCCTTGAGCAATGACGCTAGGCCCATTCTTTCCCCTGACCCTCACCCCGTACACATCCACAGAAGGCACAAAATGGACGGCCTGAAACTGAGATTTTCGACATCACGCAGTGTACAATGTAAAATATGTTTTTAGATGTACATCTGCAGGGGTATTAAAAGTGATTTATCAATGCGTCATGTTTACTATGTAAAGATAATACTTTTGACGATGCAGATTTCTTTCCATTTGCTTACAGCTTTTTTTTTTTTTTATAGCACAGTATTGTTGACAATTATGTTACAAAGGTTAGATTATTTAGTATTTATTTCTTTACAATTAACCTTTTCATAAAAACAAAGCTGAACCAAAAAGCTTGGGAGGAAAGCCGCCACTGTGTTATCTTAACTGTCCGGAAACATTGCTTGTCTGTATTTAATTTCATTTATAGAATACGAACACCAATTCAGTGCCATAGCCACTATTTACCATGTTCTCCGGCCCGTGTGCAAGTCATTGTCATCTTCTGCTGCTGCTCACCAACCGTTTTAGCCAAAACCACATCCAAGCTGTAGACACTCCTTAACAACTCGGATTAGAGACGTCCCCTGGTTAAATGTTCTTTTCGTATTGTCTTGTAATGTGGTTATTCCCTGTGTTGTTTTAACGTAGTTCACACTCACGCCAAGACTCAGGATAAAGATCAAGGTGTTTTATACTACTGGATGGATGATCTGATTTCTGAAAGCCAACTTGTTTACCAAGACGACAATTTAATTAAAATACAATCATTAATATATGTTTTAACCTGATTTGCTTTGTATGTCACTGGTAGGGCTGCGAGTTGCATCACTTTGTAAAGTGCAGGATATGGGTTGTAGTGTGGCCGAGGTGTTATCCACATGCAACATTTTAATGTGAATTAAGGAAGCAGGAACAAATTACTTTGTGTCCTCGGTTGTAGTGACAACTGGTTAAAATTCAACCAAACATCAATTCAACAACAAATCCCAATAAACTGGCTGCTGTTCACCTATGAATTTGTTTCAATTAATATACAGTATATGTTTGTGGATTTTTTACCCCCCATGTTTATGGTATTGGTCTTTAAATTTGGGGAATGGTGCGTCATGGTAAATAAACCCCTAGTTAATGAGTTTTAACCACTCCGCACAGCCTAGTCTGATAAAATAGTTTCACTACTTTAAATACGCTTTTCCTCATAAAGCCAGGAGCACTACACTTTTACGATGTGTAGGATATCTGTCAACCTTGCACTTGTACTAATCTACAGTGCAACCCTTCAGTTTATTTTAGAATGAATATGCTCAATGACCTCCATCCTCTCCTCTACTCTTCCATGCTTCCCTCTCCCGAGTGTGACGAGAGACTTGATTACATCTTAAGCTGTGCGGCTCCTACACATACCCACCCCCTGCCTTAAAGCCGTGGGATTTTAGCGTGCGGGACCCTTATGTTGCAGTGGGACAGAGCTGGATAGACGTGAAGGCCTTAATCTGCCCAGGTGTCACCCCATATTCTGCTCCTCCTACATATTAAAGGTCAGGCAAGTTACCTTCACATGTAAAAAGAGATCACATTTCCTTGTAATGTGTTTCTCCCTCCTCGTTAGTGTTATTCAGGTGGGAGCTCGTTCCAGGTATCGGTCTGCATATGTCTGGGGGATAACATGTCAGTGGTTCAACGAACTGCATCTTGGAGTTGTGTGTTCATGTGAAAGCATTGCCACACATTAGGATAGCTTTATTAGCATGCTTTCATGGATGCAGGCCTTCCGTAATCATTTAATGTTGAAATGTAGCTAGCTAACACTCATGACACACCAACTTGACTGAACTTGAGCTGCTGTGATCTTGACTTGATTTTTATTAAAATTGTAGAATGTTGTTACAACCTGGCTCAAGGGCCGTAAACCAAACTAAAACAAACTCTTCAATAACGAACAGATTAACATAGAAGGAGGTGTGAATGTCTGTAGGTGTATGTACTGAATATATGTGGTGCATGTTGCAAACTAAACCAACGAAAGCCAAACAACTTGTGTGGTGCCAGGATGGTCACAGACACAGTGTGCTGGAACACACCTATATAAGTGATCTGCCCATGTGCCCCTAATTAGCCCAATTAGGGCCTACCCTAGCCAATAAGGACCACAGGCCTGCTAAAACAAGGCAGGGCCATCACAAATGGTATTACAAAAAACAAATGTCCTCAATGCAGAAACGAGCAGATATGTTTGTAATCAACTAATGGTGTGGAGCGTTGCTGAGGTCTATATTCTACCCAACTCGACCAAGTTCCGAATGCATTGAATTGAATTTCACAAAACCAGTTTGTCATTATTCAATGTATAATAAGACATGAGTATTTTATTTTTCCATAGTCATAATAAATGATGTCCAAGAATAATTTGAATTAAATTAGATTAAAATTTCACATTAGGCAGAGAGTGTCTCTACCGCTATCGTATAGACTCTCCCCACTCCAGTCAGGTATAACATGCTGGCAGGCACAATATTCCAGGAGTAAGAGCTTTTCGTTGTGTGGCCGGCATTCTACTTCACTACATGACTGCACTCATCACAGCCCACTCCTCACGCTTATTGACTTTGGACTAGATTTGATGACTTTATCAGCCTCTGGTCGGGGCAGACAGGCTGTGGTGTGACTGATACAGACACCACCAGATCTTTAGTGGGTGCAGGTACAGGGGCGGGGGAAGGGGGGTATTGATTATCTCGGGCCAGTGCACAAGGCCCCCCAGAACGAGGGGGTGGGTTAACTGCAATTTGGAGAAGAAGTTGCTGATAATTCCTGTCGCGCATGCAGCCTCTAGCGCAGAGCTTTAATCTTCAGACTACTAATCGTTTCTTAATACGCAGCACATCCCAGGCAGGCAGGACGCAGGACATCCCAGGCCCTCCTGCTGATTCTGGCACAGAATAGTTGACCCGCTCCGTGCTGTGGGGTGAGGACCCCAACACAGCTAGTCAGGCTATAATATAATATAATGTTAATGTAGCATTCAGCACAGGAACTAACGGTTACTGTGACATTGGGTACTGAAATGTAAATGTAATGGAACAGATTTTCACTACAAAAAAACATTTTATTTGAATGTATTTTACATTTATTACATTATTATTATGTTTTTATTTGATCACCACATTTATTTTACATGTACAGCATTTTGCAGACACTTTTATACAAAGTGACCTACAAAGAGTATTTGTCAATAGTAGAACAGATCATACACCAGTCAACCAATATTCTGCAAGGATAATGATATTATGTCATCAAGGCTATTTATAAATTTACAACATATATGATCTAATATACTCCATAAAATACCACAACATTCCTAGAAGTAAACCAACAAGGACTCTTGTTCTCCATATGACCCTAAGGGGATCCGTAAACAAATGCCAATATTCTAAGAACTTCACAAGGACAGAAAGAAAGGGTTTTTGTTTATAGAGAGGAACTCCCTCTGCACATTCAAACTGCCCAAATAAAAGATCAGAAAAGCTTTATTTAAGAACAGGAAAAGGGGTTCAATCAAAATCTACTTCATAGTGGTCCATACAGAGACTGTGAATTCTGATAATCAAATAAATCTCTAAAGATTCCTGAAGCACCCTCTTGTATAATAGTCTTTCCAACTCACACCTTGCACACCTTGGGCCCAGACACTGCGTAAGGGCGATGGGACTTAATCTCATTTCACTAATGCTCAGCATTCTGCATTAGAACACAGGCACAGCACTGTCTGAGAGAGAGAGAGAGAGAGAGAGAGAGAGGGAGAGAGAGAGAGGGGCCAGGGGGGCTATGGGATAGAAGGAGCTGAAAAATGCAGTGTAACCTGAGAGGCTTGGCCCATCTGGGGAAGGCCTCACATTGACAACGGCTGCCCCACAATGCACTTTGCTGTAGAGAAGATCGTTAAAGGGAATCTGACACAATGGACGGGTCTTTTGAAAATATTTATTTGCATCTCTGATAGAGGGGATTAAAATTATTAAGCAGACTCTTTTAGCCAAATAAAGGCTTTAGCAGGTGCATAAACAAAAAATGAAAACATGTTTTTCTAGTTAAACTAGTGCAACAAATCAAAACCACTACTATAATATGCATATCATGTGCGTGTTATGTTCTGCAATATGAGACACAACAATGGCGCAAATTAAATCTGAATCAGTCGAGGTGTAACAGCGTAGGGAGGCTATACATTGAGTTCCTTTATGTCGGCTAGTTTCACTGTCTATCGCTTCAATTACAACATTTCCGTTCTCATTCTATTCTAATGGCCGACTCACAAAAGAAAAGAAAAACTCCATTTATGTCCGGCCGTGCAGATCAAATATTCCTCGTCTGCAGGGTACAAGCCAGTAACAATACAAATCATATTAGCCAAAGCTGAAGTGTGTAAAGTAGGATTTATCCAAAGGCAGATAGAGTGGTTTTAATCCCCAGATCCCCCTGTCACCTACATTAACAGACCCTGACCCAGATATATAGAGCTCAGGGTGCAGCATCATTCTAACCCATACTAGCAAGCGTTTTCAGATGGTGTGTCACCCAATGCTCTTTGAGTCACAGGTTTTTCAGAAACGTTTTTATTTTTATGTAATTTCATTTTAATAAAATGTCCATGCTTTGTAATGGTATTCTGTAACACATTGTAGTGCTTTATGATATGTACCTCTTTGAGGGTCTTGGCTTGACAACCACCAATGTATGGATCGTCACGTACATCACACACGGCAATCGAAAAAGACTACAGGCCTAGTTTTCCCCTGAGCAGATTAGAGGAGCCATGGGGAGGGGAGTCTGCACTAAAAGAGGAGGGTAAGATGACACCACACAATTTGCCAATTATACCACAGAGGAAAGAATCACTCCATATTGGCTGATGAAGGTAGAATAGGTGACCCTTTATATACCAGGGCTTGGTATGAGTCACAGGACCACCGAGTTCCTCTTCCGGAAAGATCTGCATCAGGATCATATTTCAGCACTGTACTGCATTCGGTCTAGACTGGTGCAGAACGGCATTTGGGTGCCATTATTTTGTCACACGATTGTGAACACCCACAGATTCTTCCTCATTTGAAATAATTGCAATATGTACAATACACAATATTTGCTGTTTTAATCTAAATTGGGTTTATACACTGAAGAATAATGAACAACATCAACCCAATTGGAACTAAATAATTAACAGTTGTATGCTTTATAGTAGCAATGGCACTACAGGCTAGCTAGTTGCCAGAGATTGATCGTTTATTTTACCCAAGGACACCATAGGCTATCTATAAACAACGTCTGCATCACCATACTTTTACAAATTGCAAATTGAGATCAATTATGGTAGTGAAATTACAGAATAGACCTACACCAGATATGACACAGCGGTACACACAGTAGCCGCAAACAAAAGGCTAATATTTGTCCAGTCCACAATGTTGTGTACTAACAACTGTCACTCTGAACCATCTCTAATAGAGTCATTGGAGCTTTGAGACTGGGGTGTGCAGGGGAGGAACATAGTCTCACCCCACCCTTCATCACCCACAGCCACTCACTCATTGACCTAAAATGTCTGCTGAGTTTGTCTGCTAGCAGTGCGACAAAGTGGTCTCATTCCTCAGGCTTGGCTCTCAAGCAATAGTTGGCAAGTCTAGAACCACCGGATCCATCTACCTCACCAGTGTGAGTTCTACCATTGCCAAACACCGCCAGGGAGCTGCTTCGCCCCCCTGTGTAAGGGTGTGTGTGTGTCTCACAAGTACCGTTCCCCATGCTCACACGAACAAGGAACCTAGTCAATAGTGTTTATTTTTAAAACACTCCCAACCGGCTCTGAGGGGTGAGCCATCTTATTGTGCATGTTAGTGCACAATGGCACACTGAATGTCTTTTTGTCTTCAAAGGTCCACGCATATTGAATATTCTGCTCTGATGAGACGGTCACGTTACATGCGCAGAACTGGAAATAGAAATGACCTACGACAAAGGCGAAGCAAGGACGAGCCAATCACAGAGCGACAAGCGACAAGGGTGGCACATAGCGTATGCGAAGGCAGGGGTCGACCGCAATCCAAGATGGACGTCTATCTTGTCCTATATTGGCACTACACATAATTGCTCAAAGTATATATACAGAAGCAAAAATGTGCTAGTGCCAAAATGGGCAAAGAAGAGTACAGCGGAGGACACGTCCGGCTGCGAGGGAGCGGCCCTCGTAAGGCGACGTTGGGCTACAGACACCATAGGAGCTGTGCACCTCAGCGATCACGCAACCACCGCAGTCATTACATCACACTCCGCCCCACCCACATGTGCAGCAGGGAGAGGAGAGGAGAGGCGAGGCAGGGAAGAGGCGAGGCAGGGAAGAGTCGGCCGTCATCCAGCGGTTCTTTCTCTGCTCTGTTTATGGCCCTATGGTAATTCACTGATTGTGAGCTTTCACAGTGAATTCTACCAGTGCCATACACAGAACAGGAGTCATCATCACCTCCACCAGGCTGCCTGTTAAGGACACCAAGGCGTGCACACTAGAAGAGTGGTTCTCGGCCGTTATTGTGCCGTGGCCCCCAGACGCGCTGAGAGCAGATTGTAGTCACGCATGCATGCAAACAAAGGGCCAAGATAATATTACACGTGTTATAGTATAAACAACCATGAACAGCAACAAGTGACTTAATATGTAAAACTAGAACAAATATAATATTGACCACATTTAATCTGGAATTTAATCATTTTAGGGCTTGGTATCACAGCCCCGTGTTGAGAACCACTGTCCTGTAGACCACCGACACACGAGAAGAGAGGAGGGGGTCCGTGGGTCACCAACATGCCCACAGCACACAGTTGAAGTGACTAGCTAAAGACCGCACTGCAGTGGAAGACACTGAAGCAGGACCAATGGCAGGTCAGTCCTAGGAATGACCTGAGCAAACAGTCTCTGCTAATCGCTTTTACGCTGCTGTCTTTGGTTGTAAAGGAAAGGTTAATTATGAGCCACGGTTTGTTAATAAGCGAGCACTGCTATTTGATTCTAGGAGTGGTCAGTGTAGTTTATGATAAGTATTACAGCAACTTCTGCTCAGTTCGTTGGACAGAGGCTTGGGCAAACATATTATTCTGTGCAACAGTAAATGCATGGCAGGATGCACAAAGGCCATGCATAATATTGTACATGTCCCACCAGCTGCATAATCCTACAGCAGACACCCAAAACTGTGGGTTATCACAGTTTGAGGATTTGTTTGTGAGCCCATGGGACCAAATTGCCAATTTTTTGTATCTAAAACGATTAACCCAAGAGTCAGACAAAATATGTTTATAGTGTATTGATGTGAACCTGGATAAGTTGTGTAATATGTCAAATTACTTTCCAAACTAAACTTGGAACCACCAACTTTCCCCCAACACACACACACACACACACACACACACACACACACACTTGCTCTCTCAATGATGGGACACCCTAAACTTGACTTCTTAATTAGCTCCAGACACCAGATACTGTTACACATTAATGTTCCTCAGGTCAATATATGATGGGGTTGTCATAGCTACGCAGGCTCATCAGGCCACCGCTTCTAATCAGCATGTCACTCACAAATATGTGAATTATACTTCTATAATGTCATAAGATAAATCTCAATAGACGCTTTTCTGATAAACTGAAATAATAGTTTTAATTGTGAACCTATGCACAGTATAATGAGAAATGCATGCCCTGTTGTTCATTTAGTCAATAAAGGCATGGCTGAAAGCTGCTAAACCAAACTAGTGTAGTGTTTTTGGTTGACGCAGGCACAATCACAAAGAGGTATCTGGCCTCCTTAGTGCACAAGCCAGTTCAGACACTGTTGAGACTTAAAACCAAACTGCGCCATACTCATTCCTACAGCAGGACTGTGGTCCAGCACAATGCCAGCGGTACGGTGTGAATACAGCTACACAAACTGTCCACCGTGCCGCTAGACGATAATATGATCCATGTATGTAAATGTCCTCTGACTGAAACTAACTCTCCGCTGTCCTTCTGGGCCCCAAGTGGCCCCGCCCTATAGGTCTGCATTCAGCCATTAGCGCTCCCTCGCCCTGCCCTGTAGTGCATGGAGCTCCCATTGATTCCAGTGATCAAACCATGTACTAAGTGATTCCTCAGACATCCAAATAGCTCCCTGAGCTGGACTCCCATTGCCATTTCCTGGAAAAATCAATACCACTAAAAAACCAAGTTAAAATGAACCTTTGTCCTTTAAAGGCATCATATTTTATGTATTTACAAGAATGTGCTAACAGTATCCTAAAGTCTATTTGCATATTTAAAATGGCATTATTTACACATTGCCTGGATTTAAATGATTAACAGGGAGTAAATGTTAATTTCTTTTTTCTGGGTTTAAAATGGTATTACCGACTATTTAATTCCAGGTAATGACATTGGGGTTTTTAATACCAACTCATGTAACAATGTATTACTAATGTATTGTTATAAATATCAAGTTTCTGCAGCATATACAAAATATAATATGACTCTATTTGACACATATAGGCCTAGGCCTATTCTAAACTTGCAATTAGCAGGTCTCTTCCTGCAGTGAGAATATATTTATAATCATACATAATAATGATTTCTATTTTTTTTATATATATAATTTATATAATTATATATTGTTGAAGCCTATAATGCATTCTTGCTATAGGCTTGAGTTTTGGCCTCTGCAAGATGTTCTGCAGCAACCTTGAGGCAGCACTAAAGCCCCGTTAATCGCATTTGTCTGACTACATGGTTTACAAGTGCTCAACAACTTCATGGTTATTTTAGGAGATTTGAAAAGATGTGCATGATGCATAGTGGTGCCACCTATAACACCTAAACCAGTCGTTTTATAGACTGGTAAGAACGGTGATGTGACTAACGTGTAAACTGATAATTTGGGGGAAGGTATGCTATATTAAAATAGCCTAAATAATTTTTCATTGTATGGCATTTCACCATTCATCGTATAGCCTACTTTGGTTGCTAACGGGACAATGGGCCTGGGCTTATTTGGCAAATATGTTGGTCCTCAGAAACAAGGGTCTAAAGAAGGTACGCCTGCTGCCGGCTATACGATTCATTTATCCTATAGGCATAGACCTATATAATATTAAACTAACATGTTAAAGATAAAATAAATATGGATATGGTTACATTTTTACAACACAAAATATTAATTATATTAAAAAAGGTTATGTAAAAGTTAGGCTGTACTGATCTGAGACTATACTTATAGCGCATTTTGAGAGGATAGAAATTGACGCATGTAGTCTAGAATTTCAACAAAAAAATATTATGAAAGTTTATTTATTAAAATACATAAGGACTTAACAATGAAATGGTTATTATCGAGTGTTAGTCTACTGAGAACCATATTATTTTATGCAAAATAAAAAACTGTTATCTTGTTAAAGCAGTTTTTTCTATCTTCTCAGAAAATGGCGAGTGTGCAACCCCCAGGCTATCCTTAAATGTCTAATAAATTTAGGTGGAAATGTAAGTATCCTACTTTGTTGTCGGTCCCTCGCCGCGAGTCATTTTAAAGGTCAAACTAGTCTGAAGTCTGACCCGGCACATTATTTAACGTTATTAATATATTTTCTAGAGGTTTACTGTTTTAAGTTCCAGGAAAACTGTCCTCGAACCTCCTCTGCCCGCAGCCAGACTGCAGAATTACAATGAAACAAAGAAATCCAAGCGGCGTCGTTAACTTCCTGAGTATCGGATATCATTTTCAGCCCTCCGTACAGACTCACTCTCTTTCCCAGTTTACCTGCGTTCCGTCCGGCTCTCCAGGTGCGCTGCCTCCCGCGCTGGTGTCCTGCCGGCCGCAGTCTATATTGCACAGCGAACAAAAACAGCCCTCCGTCCATCCCGTGGACTCTAGAAAGCCTATCTCCTTGTTTGGACTGCGACTACAAGGATTTGCCAATGGAAAAGATAATTAGTTTGTAAGCATCTTACCCCTGTAGCAAAGGAATAATCCAGCCCTCCTCTGCCTCTATGTTGCGTTGTCACTGGCCGATGGTGCCGTTTTTTTCTTTTGAAGGTGGAGCTCTGGAGGCGAGGGAACCTTAAAAGCGCTACGATTTAGACTGTGTGGCAGTCTGAGCAGAAGAGGATTGGTTTGCCTCTCCGGATTAAACGATTTCATGGTGAATAATTTGGTCCAGCCCCCTTCTTTAGTCAATTGCTCCGCTTAATAAGGCCGATCCTTATCTTGGATGAGCATCCTTGCACTGATTGTATAGAATTTGTTTTACACATCAAAATTAGTTTAAACATTTAGACTAACTAATTTGGGCCTGTATAAATATTTGTACACATTCCAAATTGTGGATATTTCATTAATTTATTGGCACTTCATAGGCCTGGGTTTATTATTAATAGAATATACATTCGTTGAATTACAAATTATATCTTCTGCCCGTTGTCATTTGATGCCTTCGCGTAGGCCCATTAAAATTAAGAAGCAAATAGGGTAAATATTCTATTTTAATTAGCAGGCTTGGTGTGCGTTATTTTATGTGCGTTATGCTTAACACCGCATCCAGACAGAAAATTATATGTAAATGAAGAAATAGACACGGGTTGACCACAGAGAAAGAATACAGCTTTAAAGGAAAACGAGCATTGAATCAGGTGTTTAATTCAGGAAAGTCAGAAAAGCATGGGATCATGGACCACGGTTTCCATTAAAAAATATATTGCCATACAGCTTAATAATTTAAACTAATTTTACAAAGGTAAATAGGGCTTTATAGAAAATAATTATACTATCGGCATTATACAATCTGTTATGTCGTTTGCATTATAATGTTATCTTATATTTTTGGTAAATCAACAGCATTTTAAGAGCACTCATCCTTGGCTAGTCGGCAGACATTATGTTGAGCCTGCAGTTCTTTTGGTTGAAATGCCGGATCAAATGACAACGTCCAGATGGCAAACTATTATCAAGAGCTCCAATAGGCTACTGCATTACATACAATGTGTGTGTTGGTTACTCCATACAGTGCTGGAGCCTATTGCGTAACACTTCCTGCCCAATGCAGGCAAATTCATTTGGTATACTGCAATGCAACTGCAATGGATTTTGTTGTTTTCCGATGCCGCATAGGAAACACTTGATAGGCTTACATGAAATTGTGACTTTATAATGCGCAAAGGTGTGTGACGCACCAAATAAAATATAGTTGTCCATGTCTATATAATTGGCTCATTTGATTCCCAGTTGAATTTACAAAGCTTAGACCATTAAAGAACTATACAAAATAGGCTGTAACGCACAGCAAGGGCATAGGCCTCATGATAACATCCTGAAGACGCGGTTGAGAGCTTTGTGCATTAAAGCAAATTAACAATTTTGGCACATTTGACATTTTGGCAACACATTCCTAAAACAATGATTAACACCATACAACCTGAGGATGCGATGTAGGTAATGGTGTCCGGTCTTGGCAGGTGGTAGCACTCCCAGTGGCTTACTGTTCACAAGCCAATATTATATAGGCTTACAAGAACAAGGCTATAAAGCAACACAGACTAAAGCTGAAGTGCAGGCCTTAAGACGTGACCTTGTATTGTGGCTGCCTTATATTTATATATGTAGATGAACTACCCAAGCTCCTCTCCGGTGCTAGGCAGACTCCATTTACCTGCTGGCGATTATTACCCAGATAACTAGTCGGGAAAAGTCGTGTAATATTTACAAGTGATCTGAATGGCGTCGGTGGCGTGTTGGGTTCGGTTACATTTCTTTCAAACAGAATAGCGACAGTGAAACCTATACCAAGTGACACACCATCGCAGTCCGCGTGCGGGCCTTATAATCGCACAAGCATCTCTTTGGTTTCCACCTGGAAAAGTTGAAACTTTAGCTGCGGATCATCTGTGCGAGTGGCTGGCGTGTATAGGAGATGAGTAGACCCGATGAATATTTAAAACCCTAATTTAGCTCTGCCCAGACGTGATCCAGATCCAGATGACGTGTTGGGTTCTGCATACTGTGCCACCTGCCAGCACAGGTATCATATGACCGATACACTCTTGTGGCATCGCATCTCGTGTGTAAGAGACAGGCTATGTGATATGACACACACTATAAAATAATAATGCTGCAAGATTCATTCTCCTGGACCAATTTAAAAAAAATACAAATATGAACACCATTGTGGATTATGAAGCATAAAAAGTAATATATTATTAGTATTATTATTATTATTATTATTATTATTATTATTATTATTATTATTATTATTGTTATTATATTTATTAGTGTTTTAAGTAAAACATATAATAGGCCTATGCCTAAAGCCTGTAATTACCATCACCATGTGGCTACATCAGTTAGCAGAGATATGCGACAAATGTGGTGTTATAGAATGTTATTATCATTTAGCGGACGTTATTTCCGCACGAGCTCGCACGCATTTTTCGGGTGCTGATAATCCTGTGCAGAGGATTACAAAACAGAGGATTAGATAGGAAGGCCAACATGCAACATCATCATCATCATCATCTTCACTGAGGAAATATGCCTAGGCCTATAACAGGAGAATACAACAGAATAAGGCAGTTTGCGTAACTGTGCAGTTGATGCAGATATGCTATTTTGGTTATAGAATCTCAAAAGCAAACAATATTTTATTTCAGTATTTTATTTCATGCAATAATAATTAATATAAGTATAGCCTACTGTGCCCTATGGAAAACTAACTAAATGTTAAATAATGTGTAATACTTTGACCATTATTAATTAGCGTGCATCTGTTCATTTGGGCATGAAATCTTATTTTATTTTATTCCTGTGGTTTTTAAACTAGCGCCCATCCTCCAAACAGCATCGCTGCTGTCTCGTCAGGCTGTTCCCCTTTTAAGAGGCCATGTTTATCCATGGGGCATCTATTAGTAAAGACTTGGGGATCATTGTATCGCCGTCCCTGCGATGTGCCGCTGAAACCAAGCCTGTAACCTGAGAAAGCCAATGTCTGACACCCAGCTAGCCCAAGAAACCCATGTAGGAAGCCAGTGCCATATCAGCCGGCATGGTGGTTTCTTCAGGTTATTTAAGTACCTAGCGTCTTAAAAACAACCACCCCACAACAGAATATCTGTCGGTATGGAGAGCAAACAGTGTGAAACAACATTTAGGGCAAATCCAGTGGTATCGGGAAAGGCCTATTGCAAAATGATGGGATGACAGGTTGTAGAGCTGCTGGTTCATATGCATAACACGGGGTTTGTAAATATGCCTATAAAAATTCAATTTGAACAATTAAATAAAATATGACCAGAATTGAATATTAATATTTGTCAAAGAACAACAAAAATAATATCTAGATGGATGGTGTGATTTATGAATGAGCCTAATTGTTATTTTTAATAAGAATAATTTACTGTGTGTTGGGCTATGTCTTCTTTAAATAATTAACTCTAAAGGCAGATATAGGATTGTGCCTATTGCTAAAAGCCTTTGAGAACACACCACAGCCAATAGTAATTGATCATTACTACTTGCTGTAGACAGTGCGTAAAGCCCCAATGCGGAGCCGCGGGGCATTGTAATGCCTTAAAAGGCCACAGCGGCACAGGTCACCTGACCACTGTATGTTCTCTAGTCCAATGAGAGAGTCGCTGTATTGGCATTACGTCATGGAGGACCGCAGTTGCTCTTGACCAACGCACTGCGGATAAAAGCTCTAAATATTTCATTGAGCATCTCAGGTTGCTGGACTTCCAGAGGTCAGGACATAGGACAGTGAAGCTAATGATAAAGAATCATCCTTCGCATTATTTGTTCCTTAGCAGTTTATTGACCCTGGTTAGGGGTTTTTGGTTACGCGTGGAATTAGGCTAGGTTTGGTTAAGGTTATAGACATATGGCTATAGCCTGTAAATCGAAATAGAAGATCAATTGAAAAATGAACAATGCAGTTCCCTCATCGCCCTGTTCTCTCACGGTACAACATTCAACCCGATATTAATACAAAAATAAATATGAACTTGTTGAATCTTCAAAGTATCTTATAATTTATCCCATGTTGTCTTTGCAGCCTGCAGGAAGACAACATGAGAAATGGACAGGAAACAACATCATATTTCTGCGTGAGAGAATAATATATTAGATCAGTGTGTATTAAATGGCTCTAAGTCACAGCAAGATTTATTACATCCCCCTGATGAGTTTCATATAGTTCTATGATGGAGAGCGGTAGATAGCGCCCTCTTCTGTGTGAACGGTGAAAGTGAACCTACCCTCGTCCATCAAAATACGATAGATTTCGCCACCTGACTTGTCTGAGCTTACCAATAAAAATGAAATCAAAGACTGCCGCTACACAATACAGTTTTCGAAAGAGTGCTATAATCAAATTACTTGACTCCAAATTAACAATAATTATTTAAATCGTTAGATAGCCTACTTAATTCCTTTATCTTTGCCTATTCGGTAGCATATTTAAGAGTAAAGTAAGCTTGTTCTGTCTATTTGGTTGTTGAGGCGAAATGTAATTAGTTTTTTAACAAACGAATGTAAATTCATCAAAATATGTGTTGAAACAAACCGAATGCAAGTGCACATGTCAATTATTAGCAAGCAATCTATTATGGTTAGTAGAGAGATAATTACAGTGTATGCAGCCATCTTAAACTGAAAGCGAATGCGTAGACATCAAAAACATCTAATACATATCTTTTGTAACCAAAGGGACCATGCAAAAATGTTCTGCTTTGCACTTTAATGGCAATTCTGCAACACACCCGCAAACCCCTTGTTTCTTACATTAGCTGTGTTTTTCCGTAATCTCTAAATCACTGGGAGCACTACAGAGCTCAGGTACACTTACCTCAGAACTTTGTGAACATGGAGGCAGTGAGAACGAGAGAATGGAGAGACAGGAGTAGGACAATAACAAAGAAATTGACCAGACAATGGCCATGGCCCACATTTGGTGGACAATTTCATAAATCATGATAGCCTCCCTCATCGTCAGGCCAACTTGAATCGCTACATACACTGTATGTTTAAGTTTAAAATGTACTAAAGTTATCATTTGCATAATGTACATGAGTATGTTGCTGCTGTAAGAGTAAAATTTAAATGGTGCATACAGAAGGTGGGTGTATGATTGTGTTGCAAAAATTCAATTTTGAAAAGGGAGTTAGGTTTGGATTGATTGAAACAAAGAAAATAAGGTTAGAGACCAGTAGTTTTTATTTGTTCATAGAGTTTAGATAAGGCATGTTTCTATGCCAAAAAGTGCATCTGAAAATACTTTTATGGGAACAAAGCAATTTCTACCATAACAAGCAATAATTAATGTTTATCAAGAGAGTGCATTGGATAAACCATACAGCAGAAACACCATTGCCTAAAACAAAAACACAAGTTAAATTAATTTGAGTTAAGATTACATTTTGTTGAAATAATAGTGTTGCAAAAATACCCATTACCAACATATTTTTTTCAAGTTTAATCTGCATAACTCTAAGTCCTCCAGTCAATTAAATATTATAAATTAAAACATTTTTAAATTGAATTAAAAAGATGAAATTCAACTTACAGTAGTTAAAATTAGCCTAAGACTTTATCAGTCCATTGCCATTTTTAATGGAAAGTCATATAATGTATTCATATTTTAGTTAGAGATACTCTCAAGGAAGATACAATTCTAGAAGAATTTCCAACTACAGTAGTGCTACATTTACCTGTTAATCCCCTTAACTGACAGAAATTAAGATACATTTAAAAAAAAAAAACTATAAAAAGGTACTCTGATATGTAGACACGTGGCTTGAGTACAAAGTACCATTATTTATATAGAAGTAGGAAATGCGTAATTTGAAAATAGTACCAATATCTTTCAGAATAAATGGTGTTATTTCATGCAGGCCATGAAGTAAAGCTTAGGCCACAGTCATTGAGATTGTGGCCTGTTATGAGGGTTATCAGATGATCTCTAACAGCATTTGGCTGATTTCTGCCACACATATTGTATAATCGTCTAAATTAGTTAATAGCACCTTATTCAAGATGCATCAGCCTGCCCATTCTTGCCACTTCCTCTGCAAACCACAACTCACACCACAAACTCCTCCATCTATGCAGCCTGTCTAAATCAATGCCCCTTGGTTTTACATTTGAAATTAAACTAATTACTGCCCAGTGAAGGGGTACCTGGGCATGAACAAAGAAGGGGCACAGCAAGTGAAAATCATCTGAGGGGTGTTAGAGTGCACTGGAGCAGTGCTGAAGGAAGACCACAGGGTGGTGCCTCTGGAACTCCTTGACCAACCTCCTCTTCTCCCTGACGGGCACTTTGTCTCTCAGGGAGATGTGGTCAAGGAGCTGCTTGAGGCTCTCTAGGGTGGTGGCCTCGCGTTGGTCTTCGTACTGCTGTGGCGACACCTGCTGGCAGAAGGCGAACGCTGCAACAGATAATGGAGAGTGGCAGGATTAGAGAGAGATGATGAAGACTAAACAACAACAACAACAACTACTACCACTACTACCACTACCACTACTACTACTACAACATTTAACTGCCATTAATCCTGTATTGCTGTTTTATGTTTTTGTAGATTTAAACCTGGCTTGTTTATTTCCTTGTTGTAACCTACCGGTAATGGAGTCAGGGTCTTTGCCCTGCTGCATTGTCCTCAATGTCCTCCTCACAGCTTCAATCAGGGACCTGGGTGTCTGTCATTCCAGGGGAGGAAGAAAGAATATTGGACCTGACGCTGTATGGTATCAGTACATCTG
>JAODOY010000016.1:1045945-1058069 GCA_025399855.1 Forbesichthys papilliferus | reverse complement strand
CTGCCTCCCTCTTTACGCTGTTTAAATTATGTTGACACTTCTAAAATGCAGTTGAAGTTTAAGCAGGCTTTTAATTAGACAAGGGTTGTTAAGGTTTTTCCTTTGTATTTTTGTCTTATTTCATGTATATCATTTTATTGTGAAGCACTTTGTGAATTCTATCTGTGAAATGTGTTATATAAATGTTACTTACTACATAGATTATGTTTAAAATAGAGCACATTTAATTCATTTTAACAGGTCACAATAGCTATACTGTACTGATAGTAACAGTGTTACTCTGTTCATGATAGATTGGTTCAGAGCTGGGACAGCTCTGCCATGTGAGACGGAAGAAAAACACCAAACTGCAAAGGAGTGAGCTCATCAGAGACAGAGGAATACTGCGGTTTGCTCCAGAGCTGGTTAGGCAGGTCAACACTGCCGTGAGAAATATGAACCTGCACAAACCTAAACAGGGTTGAATGTATGAGCTGAAAGGGGTGAAGAAACCCACAACATGAACTTTTAATAAATGTTTCCCTCCAAAAGGATTAATGAGTAACTCAGTTTTACCACAGCAATAAGTGTATAGTGCAACAGGGTGGAATTTACAACTGCCTTTAAAACCTTGTTTAATGTTTTTCATAGAAACCTATTTTTAAGTAAGATGTTACTGCAAAGTTGTTATAACTATTTCAACTCTGCCTTTATTCATATGTGATTATACTTTGTGTTAGATTTTTTTCTAAAATTGCATTTAATGTGAGTATAATGCCCTTTATTTACATGCAAACACATTAATAAATTGTGTTGTCATACAATAAAATATATTCCTTTTGTATTTAAACACCAAGTCAAATTAAACAGCTGTTTACATGTTCTTACAGACCATTCCAGAATAAACATGTCCAACCAACCTGAACTAGTACTGTAAATGTACAAATAAGTTAATACAGTACACCGTAGCTGTGAACAGTTGCACATACCACCACCTGAAATCTACCCAACTTCTACCACTAGGTGTCCGGTTGGTGGGTCTTAAGGTGTCTTTTCAAATTCCCACTCTGGGAGAAGTCTTTGGCGCAGTGGGGACACTTGAAGGGCTTGACACCGTCATGCCACAGCACGTGTCTCCTCAGGGAGCCCGCCGTGACGAAACACTTGGCGCACTGCGAGCAGGGGTAGGGGCGCACCCCCGTGTGGGAGCGCGTGTGCACCTCCAGGTGGCTGGTCTGAGAGAAGCCCTTCCCGCAGACGGTGCACGTGTACGGGGTCTCCCCCGTGTGGGAGCGGGTGTGCACCAGCAGCTCCCCCGAGGACAGAAAGGACTTCCCGCACGTGGTGCACAGGTAGTCCTTCTGGCCCCTGTGCATGTTCATGTGCCGGACGATGGACAGTTTGCTGAAGCGCTTCCCGCAGATGGGGCACAGGTGGGCGTGGCCGTCGGCGTGCAGTCGCTCGTGCTGCCTAAGGGAGTAGCGGCACAGGAAGTCCTGGCTGCAGTGGGCACACTTGTGTACGCGGCCTCGCTTGTGCAGCCTCTGGTGCTGGTAGAAGCCCGACTTGCTGGTGAAGCCCTTCTCACAGTGGACGCAGTGGTAGGGCATGGCGTGGAGACGCAGGTGGTTCTTCAGCTGGTTGGGGAGGTCGAAGGCCTTGGAGCACTTGGGGCACGTGGTCTCCCCCACCGAGAAGTCTTCGCGGGACTTCCTTCGCCGAGACGGGACGCGGCCATCGCCGGGCGTGGCCGAGTCCTTCCGCTCCGTCTCGTTGCCCGCGGGGTCGCTCGCCGGTTTGCGTTGTCGTTTTTTGACGGCTCCGCCCTTTTCCGACGTTATTGTTACAGCCTGTTCTGTGGGCTTTGGCGAGGGTTTTCTTCCTATAGATCCCACTTTCTGGTCGGGGTCTGAGCATTGGTGAGCTGACTGGATGTGCTCCTGGACATTCCTCTCCACTCCGTCAGCAAACGAACAGTGAGGGCAGATGAATAGCTTGGACAGCAGGCCTGGAACAGCACACACCAGCATAGAAGTAAAGAAGACGCTTAGGGGAACTCAGCATCATGTTATGAGAGAAGACAGCACTGCGGTGAAAAGAAAATACAGATCTTTATACACTCGTTCTGTTTTTATTTGCATCCAGCCGAGCAAAAATCTTTTTTTTATATTAGACCGACTGGATTGGCTTTCCTATTGGGAATTCTGTGCTATATATGTAGGCAAACATTTGCTGTAGTCTGTCAAAAGTGTAAAATCATACACATGTTTTATACAAAAGTTAAAAAATACAATATTTACTTTTCAACAACACACCTATTTACATTACTATCATTTGAAGTGAATGTGTCACTGTGCCATTGATGGGAAGTTATACAGCATAACCACATTAATAAAGTCACCATTTCCTCTTTCTTAATACACAAACACACCCAAGCACACAAGCACACCCCTAGAGTAATTAAATGTTTTCTAACCTGATCTCTTTGTGGGCGAGTTACTGACATTGTCATTTGAATCCATAGTCAGGATTTCCTCTTTAAGATCACAATCTTTGTCCTCACTGTACAGGTCAGAATACTTCCCTATTGCTAGTTCAGGAGACAGGGCCAATGTGGACAGAATGGAGTCATCCTCTGTACAGTTGGAACCTACGAGGGCACACATTTGACAGGAAATGTGTCTATAATTAGAGTCATAACTATTTAAATACGAGTGCGGTCAGACTTTGCACAACATGACTTCCTGCAGCTTGTGTCTGTAAAACTCACCGCTGTAGAGAGTTGCTAGTGGCTTGTGATGAAGCAGTAGAACTGTCAGTGCAGAGGGGTCAGACACAAGCTTCCCAAGTAATTCCAGGGCTGGAGTTTCAGCAAGCCATGCTGCTGTCTAGGAGGTGATAGCAATCATACAATACTAATGCACTAATAAATCATAATACAATGCTGTAAAGCAAGGGGAAGTAATATGTTCCACCACACATTTCTGATGTACAAAGGAAAGTCTGGAGCTTTATAGGTAATGGGGTACAATCATTGCCACCCCCATAAGTAAATGTTAATGTGGTTGTGTCGTCCAATGAGGGGCAGCCTTTAGCTGCTTACCTGCAGACACAGCTGGGCTATCTGGGATCACTGCTGGGATATATGTAAATTAGGCACCGTCTTTTGTTTGAGGCCAAGTGGTACATAAATGTTATTTACATTGTCTTTGGTTGAGTAGGAAAGAGTTACAATGTATCCCTGTAAACACAGCAGGGTGTAAGATGAGTTTCCACTCTTAAAACTCACTTTCTGCATTTCTCAATAGACTACATTTACATGTAAATTAAGCACCGTCTTTGTTTGAGACCAAGTACTGATTCAGGCATGAGCTGTATAGAACACAGTCTGATTACTATGTCAAGTCATGATTTTTTAAATAAATGTATACAAATGCCCATACGGTTTTAATTATCGTTTTTAAACCTGTATACATTTCTATTATTTGTATGCTATTTATGCTTTACGTTACTGTGTGTGTGTGTGTGTGTGTGTGTGTGTGTGTGTATGCATGTATGTGCATACAGTACACTGTATGTGCAAATAGCCAACAAGGCAAGACACAGTTTGAAGAGGTTGTTGTTCAAGAGCAAGAATACAAGACTACGTTTCCCTTGAGCCTCAGTACCTGTGTAAAACTTGGCTGGGGAAGAAGTTGCTCCATTCTGGAAAGGAACTCTGACAGCAACTGTTGCAGCTTTAGGTCATATGTAGAACCATAATATGAAGGGAACACCTCCTGCAATCACAATTAATGTTGGTGCACTTTTTAGTTGGCTTGTAAGCGTGAAGAGATGGCGTAGCTTGTCACAAAACAAACAAACAATTAAAAATATATATAAATTAAAAAACCTTCAACAACGGGTACTTCACGTTGGATGTGCCAATCCTTTTAATTTCAAACATTTCAAAACAATAAAGTTGTTCATAACCCCCACGTCTCCCACGGTCAAAACCATATACCTCATTGTGCACACACAGTTGAGGTGAATTACCTCGGCCTAAAATATACTTGTCTATTGGGTTTGCAGTGAACACAGCGCCATTGTGTGGTTGGCCTAAAATGGCTCCACTAGTTAAGATTAGTAAACATCTGCCTCATACCTGGCCTTTTTCCACATTTAAGAAAAACAAACTCACCTGGAAGAAGTACTCATTTTCATCAGGAAAATGTAATAGCTTATGGACAAGAGTGGCAAAGTTGGTGTATGAGCCTTGCAGGGTCTCAGCGCTGTTCTGTCAACAAGAAAGAAGCAACACATACATTTGAACTATTTCACACATTAAGCATAAATATACCTGATGGACTTATGAAGGGGGCAACGTTAAAATTAGAGTAATATAGTGCTTTGCAATAATAAAGAGTGGATCATTTATTTTTGGGGAAATATTCTTAAGTGTCGTATTTATGAAAAAACCCACCTCCTTGTGAATGGAGTTCAACTCGAGGACACAGGTGTGGATTTCATCCAGGTGACTCTGGATGGTGTCAAGATTTGGGACACAATCACCTTGACACAACTCCAACACTAGCTGGAACAACAGAGGTGTACATGACCATGCAGCCATATATTATTATTGAAAAAGAAAAAAAAAAATTCCTTGCGGTGTAAGTTTAGTTTGCTGAGGTTACAACACACCTTTACCAGCTTGCTACCGTTGCATTGGGACCAGACAGTATTTGCGTAAAGGGCAGGCAACACACACTAGCCTAAGTTAGATGGTAGTTTCTAGGAACAATTCTCACCCTAGCGCTTAATCCCACGATGAGTTGAGCCCTCTGGCTGGGACTCAAGAGCTCCGGAACAATCTTTGTCACCAAACGGATGAACCCTGCCAATCTGCCATACTGCTTGACATTGCACTGCTGGATAACTTGCCACATGCAAGCAGACATTAGACGCATCGGCGAAACAAACAACTGCAGAGTTGGCAGTGGTAGCTTGGCATCTGACAGACAGAGGGACAACATTATTAGGTCTCACGGTTAACACCAGCATGACAGACTAGTACGACACACTAACTAAAGTTCTCATTCTTGAATACAAACACACTCCTTTCCAAGGTTTCATAGCAAAATCATTTACTACTTTGGTCCTGGACCTGCATCCTGAAAACATCCCAATTTGTAGGACTTTTGACGGGGAGGCAGAGCAATTTCGGTACTGTACAGTACCCATGAAATAACTACAGATATAACTGTATCACATGCACTGGATTTAGAAACAGGAAAATTGGCAGAAAGGAATTAGCAGGGTGGCCTGCATAATAATTAATTTCAGAAATTATATATACACACACAATATAACGATACATACGAATGATACATATTAATATGATCAAATTGGACTAGAGAGTGATGTTCACGTGTCTTTATTAATCAAAACGAATGAACAAGCATCACAATTAAGGTCGCACCACTGTATGTCAACGTAACATAGTATATAGAAAAGGGAAATCACACAAACCGTTATTACACGCAGGATCCATTGTCAGAAATACCCAAAACATGGATCAAACACAAATTAAAAACATAACACGTCTTCCGGTTAAAAAGTATTGTTCTTCGAGGAAGCAAGTTAGCATCACACGTTAATCTGCATGTGTCGCCACCTGCTGCACTGGAATCTGATGTTGGTAACAGGTTCGTAATGTTTGGATAGTTTATATTTATATAGCCTAGTTGAAAAATAGGCTATAGTGAACACAAGTTAACAACGTGCAGTGTGTAGATAATGTATTTCAATAGTAGATTATTAAAATATTAATTCAATTAAAAAATAGTTTTTAAAGCTTCTTACTGTGTTTAACATGTATCCACTTTAATACACCGTAGAACTAAGGTGATGTGCACCTCCGCAAATATTTTGCAGCGAAATATTATGTTGCAGTCTATGACTTGTACAAACACATGCCAAGCCCAACACAAAAGTCCTGCTAAGCTCTATGAATAGTGTAAACGTTTTCAACTAGAAAATGTAATAAATATAAAAATAGATTTTACATTATGCAATGTCTATGAGCAAGTCCAAACAGGAAATGCATGCCCTAGCCTTTTTAGTTAACATCCAAAGCATATAAAAACAACTTCTTTCAATTAAATTACACATGCATTGTCCATGGGAAATGTTGTGCATGTAGCAAGTAACAGTAGCCTATTTTAAAAATATAAATTAGTCTTAGTACTTGATTTAAATGAGAAACTGAAACCACAGCTACATCCTGCACTCCGATTTGTCCAATTACTGTTACTGCAATGAGTGACACGTTATATGTTGGATGTATGGGTCAGCTGTCAGACACAGACCCGCCCCTGGGCGTGGCTAACTTGAAAGGTCCATTCCAAAGCACTGTGGCATGTCTTGAATCCGCAAGACATCTATATATAGGCCTATTAGATACTTAGACCTACAAATTAATATTACATTATTAATAAATGCAGATAGAGGCTTATAATGTTTTGCATTGTTCAAATTATATTGTACGTTCTGAAATATCCTTGGATTAAAAACATCACAGACATTGAATAAAACTTCATTCCAGCCCATTGACGTAGCTCGATGCTAATGCTCATGTTGGCCTTGTCATACATAAGAAAATTACTAAAACAACAAAAACAATGTTATATACTGTAAAATATCTACTTAGGTACACCTTGCTAGTATTGGGTTGGACACCCTTTTCCTTCAGAAATGCCTTCATGGCATACTTTTTTTGGAAACATTCCTCAGCGATTTGACCATATTGACATGATAGCAGGAGGTGCCAGGCTGTTGTGGATGTGTATTGTTCTTCCACATGCTACTGACGCACCTGTTTGTTAAATTAATACATTGTTAAATTGCAATATGTCTTGTTTCTTCAGACTTCAATCATCCAATCCACAAAACAAGAGTTAACAGTAAAGAAAAGTTATTTGGCATTGTCAGAGATTTAGCACATTTTCATGGGCACAACCCACATCCTCATGCTTTTCCCACATGTATGTTCCTTACAAATGTGGCATAATTTAAAAGGAAATACATCTTATCAGGCTTTCCAATGGTATAAAATGTATTGCCAAGAAGCATTGTTAAACGTAATAATCTACGGAACACAAATTTCCTTTCTTTTATGATGTGTTTATAAATAAAATAGTATGGTGCTTTTGTATGTTTCGGTTTGTTGATTTACTTGATTATTTCCATATAATCACATTTATTATAGTTGAACAAAGACTATAGTCTTTGAATAGGCCTACTGACAGTTCGCTGTGTTGATACAATCAATTATTTGCATAGTGAAAACAATAATATGGTTATCTAGTTTACACCTATGAGTTTTATCACCTTGTGTATTTTGTTCTAGGCTGTACATCAAAGCAAGAACATCACAGACACAAATGTATACACGTTTATTATTTTATTAAAAAACAAGTTATAACAGTTTATTTTATACACAACTATTTATGAGGTTATAAGCCCGGTAATCGAGAGCATTTGTCCATTTGACAAGCATGCCCACTTCACAATGCAAAGAACAAAATAAAAGGAGAAGGAACGGAGGGACAGATAGTCAAAGCAAAAGCAAAAAGAAAATGAATGTTTTGATCCCAGAACGTATTACACATTAGGTAACATACATAATGAGCCTACTTAAGAAGAAAAAAAAGAAAAAAAGAAAAAACACCAGCCATTCGCCATGCTGTGTTCCGGCTACGTCCCCTAGTGGCAACTCTAAACCAACAGAGGGCACAAATTCACTCAAGCACAGAGAATAGGAGGTGTGCACAGACTGAGCCCCAAATCTACACCAGAAGCATGCAGGTGACAAAGCTAAATCCAGCAGCATGTATACGGGTGTGTGTGTGTGTGTGGTGTTGGCTGTGTGCTTTAAAGAAAACGTTTTGATGACATAAAGTCCATAAAGTCAATAGTCAAGACCCTCATATTTTCCAAGAGGGTGATAGCACTGTGCATCTTCAATTGGCTTGTTTGAATACAATTAATCCCAAATCATGCTATATACAGTTTTGTTAACAAGGATAGAGTAAATAAACTAGAAAGCAATACAACCATTTATAATCAAACTGGTACAGAACAGAATATTGTTCCTTTACTAGTTTATTTGACATGTTTTGTTTCTCCACAAACATTTTTAAAGAAATGGTAACAGCTATAATCATCCTTTCTTGCTTTTGGGTTGTTTTGGGAAGAAAATTATCTGAGACACAGAATGTGACAACACCAAGCTTAAGCAGGACGTTTTGTCATTAATGTAGCTATTGCAAATATGATACACCAGGATACACACAGATTAAAATCTAAATTTGGATTTTACACACACACACACACACACACACACACAAACTAGACCAACATTGGTAAATTACTCAAATATTGTCCCTTTCCACTTAAATAACATAACCGTGAGTAGATGTGCTTTTAATACATTAAAACTAAAATGTTCAGCACTCAAGCACAATACTGCATAACAAGGTTTAAAATAAATTCTGAACACTTAAACGAACAAAAGGTTCTCCTGAAACTTTACTTTGTATAAAAGTGGTGTTTGATTATGAATATAGAAAAGAAAAAAGAAATGAAATCAGTGAATTAATATATTATGTTGGGAATCATGGGATAAATCCAAAGGGAAATTGGGTTTCTCATAATTTGCATGGTCCATGTTTGTTACTTAAAATCCAACTGAAGGGTGTATTTTTATAAAATCCTGCTTGAAGATGGTCTTAACTATATTTCTGTATAATGATAAGCTTTTCCATGTTTTATACAATTTCCTGCCTTTTAAGACAATATAGATTAATGCATGGGGCAGAACCAAATATTTTAATTCTATACACATTTAGATCTACCAGGCTCACTAAAAGGCTAAATTCAACATTATCTGAAATCCATCACACTCATCTGTACAACTCTGAATGTGCTAGAAGACAAGAGAGTATGTGTATGTAGTATCTCACATATACCAAGCAACAAACACTAACTAATAATCAGATAAACAATGAATGCTTTATCAGACAATTTCCCTATATCAAAACTACCTAACACCATATGCAATAGACACATACCTGTGTTGTTCAGTTGCCATCACCTAGAAAACTATCTATACTGGAGTGAAAATGTTTTTACTCTGTAAGATACAACCATGTATTTCAAATCCACACCAAATAAGCTTATAGTATAGCTCAATAAAATCCAACATTACTCATTCCTAGGTCAAACCCCTAAACTGTACATGTGGTGTATTTACAAGTCATTATGACCAATCACACACGGATTAGGCTCAAAGAAACAGAAGACAATACAATAAGGTTGAAGAGAAACAATTATGTGCTTTGCTTTTGTCCAAATCTTTTCCACAAGTTTTCTTTTTTTTAAAGATTCTTAGTCACTTTTACCCTGATCTAAAGATCAGAAATATGCTATAAAAAACTGCTGTAATAACTAATTACTGCACTCTTTAGAAATTAAAAGTTGTTTTACATTTCAAAATAGTTCTTCAGCTTTCCCAGCCTTGAGAAAACTGAAGCGTAAAAGGATTTATATATAAAGAAAATAATAATGATAATAATAATAATAATAATAATCCATTTAAAGCAATTTAAAAATTGAAATCATCATTGCCATCTCTTTCCATGTATCTATAACTCAAATGGACCATTGAAATAAATGCTAACTTGGCTAGAAATCTGTAATAAAGACCACTCAAAATCTATATTTTTGTCATTATTATTCAGTAAACGTTGCTCAACAACAATTGCCACAAGAGGCAAGCCACTACTTGTGTGATACCCTGTTTTGTCTTCATCAAAATAGAGTGTAAAACAGATGGGGGCAATTTTCCCCAGTGCTCCATATAGATCCTTGTAGATAGATAAAAATCTCAGTTTGAGTCCGTTTGATGCAGTGGGGTTACACATACAAGGATTTGCAGGTCAAATCAACGATGGGCATGCGTTGTTGGGGCCATTTAGAAAGCGTAACGTGAGGCAAACTGCTACTACAAGAGTCTGGCTCCAACCCCATAAACATTTAATTTTCACCAGTAGTTCTCTCTTAATACTGTAATTTTGCAATGCGATGAGATGGTTATTTACCAATGTTTAAGTACCTTGAAATAAAATAGGTCTCAAATTCAACCCGCAGACTAAAATGGAATTCCTCAGACCGATCAGAACGCTATCAGAGGTACATACATCTAAAAGAATATCAGCATTCTGCTGCCCATGGAACAGCATATCCAGGCAGAATTAATGACGCCTTTCGGCAGACGCTGAGCACCGACTAATGCGTGCAGTGTGATCACTGGACTGTGGCGCGGTTAACAGGCAAACCGCGTGACAGAAACAGTAGATGTTCATGGGGCCAGACCCAGGCTAAAACGTGACCTGCACACACTTCAAAAAGGAAGGGTGGAGAGGAGAGCACATGAGAGCAACCATGGATGTGTTATTAGAAGAGCCAAACTACAGAATGGTGAAAAGGGGTGGGTGGTGTCTGTCATAAACACAGAAGGCTAGATATCCATAAAAATCCTTGTTTAGTAGTAGTAATAATAATGATAATAAACACAAAAAAAAATCAAGTTGTTTAAATATGAACATTATGAGTCTGCTTGCTTGTGGTTAGGAAATCAAATATAGTCTCTGTGACGGTTAGAAGAGAAGGACTAGAGCTTTGGGGGGGAAGAGGGGCGGGGCAGGGCAGAGGGTCCCCCTGTCACTACAACTCCATGTCCTGGGCCTCGTCTTCTGAGAAATCCGACATGGAGCTTTCTGACGAGGAGTCACCGGCTCCCTCCTCCTGCTCCTTTAGTGCCTCCTCTGTTGCATATTTCTGGATGTACTCTGGAAGGCCAAGTCCATATGGGAAAACATAACACGCACGCACACACGCACACACACACATGCACTGGGTTAGCACAGGTGGCTCATGCACAACACTTGGAAGAAGCCCAGCTACTGTCGCAACAACAGGTGTGGTGTTACTGGAGCCTCTGGGACCAAGGGATAGGTCGTCCTAGCCTGGTTAAAGCCATCCTGCTTTGCTTTCCATGTCAGCTCAATTTGGGTAAAGAGAAAAGAACAACCAATCAGAGCCCAGGCGGATAGCTCGGTTGGTGCTCAGAGCGATGACGTGAAGTGTACCCAAGAGAAAGTATACACAGGTGGTTTAAAAAGCATCCACCCCCCTTCCCCCAAACACCCAATTGGCTTAATGGCTTCTCCAGTTTGGCCGATTTACTTTATTGGGGGGAAGGAAGGGGGGGGGGGTGCATATGACGCCATCCTTGGTCTTATGGACCTCCTCCATAATGTCTCAGGTCTGATCGCATGGCAACGACCTGATTGACAGCAGGTGGAGGTGTTATTGCTACCGTTGTTCCACCGCAGAGGCTTAAAAGCCCCTCCACCACGAATAATGTATACATTCAATGAAGCTAAACACACAAGCAGAAAATAAGCCGTTCTAACAGTCGCTGGGATGCAACAGACGGGACCAAGCTGAAAAAGTGTACCTTTGATTTTTTGCTTGTACTCCTCTGGCCGATGGAGGTACATGGCAGCTGCGTCTCCATTCAAGGGGTCAATTGGGTTTGGATAAGCCAGCAGTTGTGGCAGGAACGACTCAAAGATGTTGGTCAGATCTGGGCAGTGGACACCACAAGGTCACTGTGATTGTATTTAGAACCCTTTGGCTATAAAGCACGTATTAAGCTTAGTTATACACATCCATATAGATTGTTTTAATAATAAACTAAACATTTATCTGGAGATAATCTACTGAATACAATCCATTGCCGTGGAAGACTGAAGTTATTGAAATTAACTTTGCAATGGATGCAGTAAATAAATAGGCCTGCTGGGGCCTTGTACTAAAACCTGCAATGCTGTTCTCATCTACGAGGTGTCACTGTTCAGTCCACACAAATAAAATACAAGCCTTTGATCTATATGGTTTAGTTGTAATCAATCAATCAATCAATCAATCAATCATGGTAACTTTATTGAAACCAAATGTTGACAATTATCAATCAATCAATCAATCAATCTTTATTTATATAGCACTTTTCATACAAATTCATGTAACACAAAGTGCTTCA
>JAODOY010000016.1:1019260-1045845 GCA_025399855.1 Forbesichthys papilliferus | reverse complement strand
GGTGCTGGAGAGGAGGGTTCGGCCGATTGTCGAACCTCAGGTTGAAGAACAACAATGCGGATTCTGTCCTGGTCGTGAAACAATGGACCAGCTCTCGCAAGGATCCTGGAGGGGGCCTGGGAATATGCCCTTCTGGTTTACATGTGCTTTGTGGATCTAGAGAAGGCGTGTGACCGGGTCCCCCGGGAGATACTCTGGGAGTGCTTGAAAATGCTTAATGTCAAGCCCAATTTACAAATAGTTAGTTTTTACCAAAGCTGCTGAATACTACCGTGTGTGTATTCCTTATTTTATACGGTGTATTCATGTAACTCTGCCCGTTTAGTCGGCTGAATGGAAGAATTGTGGAGCAGAACTCAAGCAAAACAAAAGCAAAAAAAACTTGTTAATTATCGTAATCAAGGTAAAATGTTCGTGATGAATCGTGATATTGATTTTAGGTCAAATCGTGCAGCCCTATCTATAGTACACATCTTACTAATTAGTTATCTATCTATCTATCTATCTATCTATCTATCTATCTATCTATCTATCGGTGGCAGTCAGGGATTCCCACACCTGTTCCTGGTTGAGTGGTTGTGTTTCCCTTTATTAGTCGTCTGTTTTGTTATAACCCTTGCGGGTTATTCTTGTGTACACCCTATGTTTTGTCGTCTCATACGTGTAAGTTTTGCAACCCTGCGTGGTGCCGTTTTGTTTCGTATGTTCTGTTAAATTAAAACCTTTATTTTTATTCTAGTAAGTGTCTGGTCGTTACCGACCGTCACAGATAGGGTAGCGGTACACGTTTTATAATTAATCAATTACTTTCACCGGCCCTATTCAATTTATATATGAATGTTCTCTGAACAGTTAAGACTGCAGAACTGGCTGTATGATTGGTAACACCTTGATAAAGCATCTGATGTAAGCTGATGATCTGGCAATTGTGTCCCGTAGCAGTCCTGCGTTTCAACACCTGCTGAACGTATGTACAGAGTATGGCGTCAGACATGATGTTAAATAAGTCCTGCAGCATATTAACAGCCGTTTCAACACCCCAAAGGGACATTTTGAAACATGTAGGCTATTTTGTATTGTTTGCTGTTTGATTAACTGGTTGTTTCAATAAATAATCATAGAATCCGAGGCTCCGACACAAGTGTCTACTGCACTGGGCAATGCATTGACCCCAAAAACAGCAAAAATCACAACTGTAAGAAATACAATTTATTTGCAATTTTTTAATAACATCATTCCTCAGATAAAAATGCAATGTTACAGGAATATACATAATAGATTAATTTAAAACTTGCTTTCAATGGACCATACAGTCTAAATATACTTTTTCCTTTTTAATTTACTGGTAGCGTGCATTATAAGCAAGACAGACTCTGTCACCAATGACAGACTGACAAGTTACAGATACAAACTGTACATCACCTATTTACACATCAACTTTTTGTTTAGTTTTTCATATAACTTTTTATTAAAAATATGAGTATAAAATGTGATTGAATACATTTTAAGAATAATTGAATTTGTATCCTTTCCCTGTCTAAAATCTAAAATGAAACGGAAACAAATAAAATGTAATTCAGAAAAAGACAAGAAAGAATAAGAAAAAAAATAAATGTTTCATAATGGGTGTTTTTAACAGTGAGACATGTCTCATCATCATGGAGACAATGTAATCAAGAAAACCAACAGAAGTCTGGCCAGTGTCACTTGGCAATCTCAGAGCACATGAATCTGGTTTAGGTGAAGAGATAATGATTATAAAAATTAAAGTTAGAAAATGGCTGACTGTCTCCACACTACCACAACTAGCACAAAAATCATTTTTATTTAATGACCATAGTGCTGTTATTTAGCAAATGTAACACTACTCATTTTACAGCACATTATCAAATGTTCTGTGTTAAATGCTGTGTAAAGAAACAAACACCATTGTATAAAACTGCTGATCAGTGTAGTCACTGTTGTAAATTATCCTTCTATAGATCAAAACGATGTTGATAATTTTGAATAATAATGGGGAGAGTTCCATATTGTACAGAAAGCATATATAAGGGTAACATGGCTTAAATATGTAGTCTTTTTCTAGTCTTTTCAATGTTTTTTCCCTAGCATACATCTTAACTGAAAAAAGTTGATTGAATTTCTAAAAAAGTATTTCTAATCAGCAGTGTGATTTATGCCAGCTATGAGTTAAATTCAGTTGTAAATAAAACAGCTATAAAGCTAAACTCAGAATCCTCTTTTATAAAGATCTGCTGAGGGCACTCAAATCCATTCTTCAAAAATCATGTCCATAAACCTACAGTTCACGTATTTAGTGTCAGTATTACAGATATGGTAGAATAATATCATTGTCAAATTCATTCATGGTGCAAAATATAATACTGTAGCTTTTAATCACGAACAAACCATGTTATATGATTAGATTAGAATAATGAGACAATAAGGACCTATTGGTTGAAGCTATATGGAAGGCCAGGACAGTGTTTGGCTGACCGCAGTGTTTCTGAAAACTATCAAGAACTGGTTGCAGCTGAATAAAGCAGCGATCCACAGAAGACGGATGTTCAAATGCCATACATTCTAAATACCAGCTGACACAGAAACACCACTTGCTTAGCAACAGCCTTTGAGTAGAATTGTGATGATATCATAACTGTCTCTAAAAAGGGCTAGGTTTAAAATATGTCAGAGACAGTTGTCTTGGGACGAGCGTTATGGATGCACAAACGGTTTGGTTAGACTATTGGTCCTCATGGGGAAATGTAGCTCCATTTGACCCATCCTATATAGTTAAGAACATTAGGCAGCCCCAGTGTACCACATGGGGCTATAGTTCTAAGGCTAGTGCAATGGCTAGCATGACAGGGCTATTAACCTAACATGCCTTCGTTGGGGGGGAACCCACACAAGAACATATGAACTTCAAACAGAGGGCAAACCCGAGGTCATCTTGCTATGAGGCACGGTGGCTCAATGCCACACAGCCTTTCATTTGTACAATGTTTTCATTCATATTGCCATCTTTGCACAAAAGGTCCATTTACTTATCTATTGGACAAATATAAACATATTTTGGGTTTACTGCCACAGAGAAATTTGTTAAAATATAACGAGAATGCCATTCTGTATGATTGGTGTAGTTATATATAATAACTGTGTCACATGAGTATGGCCCTTTGCTCACAAATACCAACCATCCCTCTTTCAAGATAATCTGAATAACAAAGTATTCAAATATATATATTTTTATGTACATGCCTCAATGGGAAATAGTCTTTAGCACATACAGTATAGCCCCACCAACATTAATAGCCAGCTCCATATGGCATATAATATATCTTATAATATAGATATATTTTTATATATAGAATATCTAAAATATTAAATATTTGTATTCTGATTACAGTACATACATTATTCCTTCAAAACAAACAGGCGGTACATGTACCTTCATAAATGGGAAATGTGATTTCATTCAAACATTCAATGTTGATTTTACCTAGAAAAATGTTTTTGTCTTTTTTTTTATATTGAAAATAGTCTTCTTAAAATATTTCTGAGGATCAAACAACGGCTGACAAACAATTAAATTCACAAGAAAATATAACTATAATCTGTTAAAATTACGATGGCTCTACGATAAACAAATCTTTGAGTGGTCTTCCCAAGACATAATACCCACTTCTTAGACTATGCCCTTAATTAGTTGATTGTGCCACATTTAATCCAGTTGTGGTCTCATACTGACCAACATTGCACTGTATATATGAGATAAAGACCAACTCTAGACTCATACAGTATATTTAACATTTCTTCAAGTACAATAGCACTTCAATGCAAAACAATACACATACTGTATTATTTTTTCATATTTGAAGAAAACCAGATAAGATTCATAATAGCCTGAAAAAGATCGACTCAGGGCTTACAATTGTGATCTAATGGCCCAACAGTCAACAGTTTCCTATAGCCCCTGACCAAACACAAATTATATTTAAAGTTCAAGTCAATAAATCAATTTCTGGAAGAAGGAAATACAAGCTACATGTGTTTTTTTTATTCCTGCTTCTAGGTTTCAAAGCATAGAGAAAGCTAGTCCTTGAAAATGTAAAAGTTTTGGTTATATATTTCTTTAGTTGGAAATCAAGAATTATGCATTTGCTTGTGTGTGTGTTTATATGTGTATCATCAAAGTTGGACCAGAAAAAGAGACATGTCTCTGAAGGCTACAAAAACAAGATCAAGGCTGAGGGCTGCAGTGGTTTGCTGGCAGTGAACCTATAAACTGGCTGGTTAACTTAATCAAAACTATCTATGCCTAGTTTTAAAAAAATTGTTGGGGAGTTTTTTGATTAAATGCATTTTTTTTTTTCATATTTGTTGGCCAAACAAGTTTAACTATGAGTCTTGGTTGCGGGGGGTACTTCACAAACCTGCCTATAGAAACAAAATGCACTCATCAAAATAGTGTGTCTTGCATAATAATCTCCAGGTTTGAGGTGAAACTAATTCAGCCAGCTTTGCCAGAAAGTGTAGGCCTACTGTACAGTGACTCTGTGTGTGATCAATGAATGACGTACCGTACGTGACCAAATTCCATGTATGTGCGCACTCTCACACATTTTAGTGTATTGGCTTATTCTCCCATTGTTTCATCATTCAGAAGTGGTTGAATATGCAAACTGTTGCATTTCATAACTAGCCTACAACTTTTAAAAGCATAGGCTTACATGCTCTTCCTTGACAGCTGCGGGACAGGAACATTATAACAAAAACATGAACATGCAGTTCATACATTATCATTCCAAAGCTTGACATAGTTTAAGTGTGCTTCCTCAAGCAAAGGTTTAATTACAATTCCGCCATTAAGTGACTTACAGTGAGTACAATGATACATTAAGGAGCAGGTCAGGAATCCACATGAAATAAAACGATATTAAGTTACAGTTATATGTTTCAATACTTGCATATCCAATAAAAATATCAGAATATTGTGTATATAGACATATAAGTCATCGCTTTCCCTTTTCAATTTGAGGGGCAAAAGGGCCAATCTTAAAAAGACTAACATAAATTTACACTTCTACAATATTATCCTATATTATATTCCTTTAGTCCCAATAATATGCACCATTGGCATTGATATGCATTTTCTTGAGAAATCTTGGAATGTTGTTTTCTTATCCCTATTTATGTGTATACTTGTCAAACATTTTAACCATGATTATATTCTACAGTATACTGTAGTCCGGCTAGGCTAGCTATAGGCCAACTATAAAGTGCAGTGTCTTCCTCAGGAACGAGCATGGATTAAAAATGCAGAAATCAGGGAAATTAAGCTCCACCCAGGTATTTGTAGTATATTTGTTCTGTCTTATGTTGGCACTTTCAAATTAAATTAGTTATTTGTAAGTGCTCTTATCCAGTTCTTAAAATTCCGTACATCTATGGCTTGAATGAAAGCATTACAGTACAGTAGCGCTGCTGTATCATGGAAACCAAACTTGCATCTTTGTTGGCTTGTATGGATGGAGACTAACGGTAAGTCAATAGCAAATGAGCGTCGCTTACGGACTAAGCAAGGTTTGTGAATTACCCTGTTACTGAAAATTGTTAATTTCTTATAGCAAACCACAGAACTCAAATGGACAGCAATAGGCCTACGTGATTTAGAAACATGGAAAAACATCGATATAGTATTTCAGCATTGGTAGGGCAAATACATACTTCAATCAAACCAGTGGCCAAGACCAATTATAACATGAAACCAGAGCAAATATTTCCTAACTGTCAAACCGACTGACTGACATGGAGGAAAATCTCGATTTTATTGAGATGATATATTCTCATCTTAATAAATCCTTAAACAATTAGTGGGCTGTGTTAAATATATTCAAATTGACCATAATCATTATACATGTTTATATTTCACTAAATACATTCTTGAATACATGTCTGGTAATTGTTTTAGCCTAACATTCTTTTAATAGGTTAAATAGTTTTATGTTCATATACGGTGCTATAGGGTGTATAAAAATATACAATCATTGGCTAGTGGTGGGACTAAAAATATATCATTCACAGGCCCAAAACATTATACACTTGGAGAGAGAAATCAATGTGAACATTATCATTAACACTGAAAAATCATTCAGCTCAAAACTTATTCCAGCCTGAATGACGCATCGTGTATGATTACAGATGTCTATGATAATCATACAGTATGGGTACAACATCGAAATCGCCAAGGATCCATAAACATTTATACGTCATACTTCTGAAACAAATTTTTTATTCCTTCAATACCTTTATCGTCAGCCACCATCTAGATTGTCTTATAAATAATGTGTCTCTTAATGTTTTGTTTTCTTCCATAGCTCTGAATTATAAATAAATATGTAGGCTACACACTGAGCTCCCTACCTCATAACGTTTCCACTAACAGAAGAGCACTATGATTTATCTTGTATCCTTTTAACTAATAATAATACAAATAAACACATTTCCTTATGTTTTCACCCGTCTTTGATAAGCTCTAGAATATTAGCACATTATATTGCCTCTAGCAATATATTATTTCTGGGAAATGTATGCTATATTATTAGGTAATGTATGTTGTTAACATGCTCACACTAACACAATTGTTGTTTGTATGACCTGTTGACCTGTTGACAAATGTACAGATTCTAATTTGCTTTGAATTAAAAACTATGAATGTTAATGTAAAATACACAACTCTCTGAAAACATGTGTGGCTATTTATCAGAAATTTGAAACTAGTTTTATTAATCCTATTTAATCTTGATTAAACCAGTTTAGGGAGTTGAGTTAATGCATATAGGCCTACCTTTAATATGTACCTTCAGAGCACTCAGTTATAAATATAATTTTCATGAATTATCAGATATATTTGTTGTTATGTCCAAACATAATGCTATGATGATACTAGACATATGCCACCATGAAAGTTATAGTAATTTGTAGCTAAACATATATATAAAATAAATATTAAATCACAAGCTGTTACAGCATACAGTATGTTAATTATCTTGAAAGTGACTGTTAAATAAATGTATTTTAGATGGGGAGGTTGGTAGATTACTACTGGTCTGCAAATCTGCCATATTAATCTGTTTTAATTAATCTCAAGCAATTTCCATTGGCCTGTCAATAATCATGATCGAATAAATGGTAAAAAGGTATAGAGAAAATAAGGATTATGTAGCAAAACAAAAAAAAACTAAATTGTAACACTTTGTGTAAAAAAGTGTTTGCTACATGGCAGTGAAGAAGTCATAATAAAATAACTGCCACAAGACACTGCGCCACACAGCTAAGGGGAATATGCTGTATATTATGTACACAAAAAATAGAAACAGCTACTATGTCATAATGTCAAAAGGTGATAGCGATACTTTACCTGATGATGAATAAATTATTAAAAACAACTGTAAAACTTGGCACTTTAAACTCTCCAAAAGTTAATCTCATGCAATAAGTACTGATGGTACATCCAGCTAGTTCACCCCATTTAAATAATGTTTAACACTGCATCAATAAGCAAGAAAAAAAAGATATAGGCAAAAACATAGGGACAGGAAGCAAAAGTTAGTTTTTGCCAGTGATTTCTACTCATTAAAGTGTACCACTGTAGTCACGTGAGCATAATGTCAGTGTGTAAGATGTGAGCTGTAGTTCGTTCATTCACCATGCTCAACCAAGTGAAATCATAAAATGGCAAAAAAGACCAACTTCAGTTCACTATCTCTAGTGACTACAGGCATAAAGCTAACAGCATTAAAGAGATACTGTAAATAAATACACACTGTACTGCACTGCAATGTACCTGATTTCAAGTAAGTTGGGTTTCACTAAGGTTGAAACCATTGAGTTTACTTAAAATGTAGAAAAACAGAAAAATCTTCAAGAATGTCTTCACTTGTACAAGTCGTACATATACTTCATGAACCTTGTATACAGTCAAAGTTATTGCATTGTTTTTGCATATCTTGTGGGATGCAGGAACACACCCGCTCATCATACTATAACACAACACCTGCAATGCTGATTCATTCCACGTGGGGGAGCCACCATTTTGTCAAACTCAATCTCCTGTACAAAAATCGAAAACCAGAGCCTCACAGCATGACAGTGCAGATAATCTATGTTTGGCACTGCTAAAACCTGTGCACTCTCAAAAGTAAAATAAATTAGTGTGGGTTTGTGGACACGTGCACGAATGTGCATGTATGTGTTCAGTGTGGTGTAGTCTTCATGACTGTGGGCCGCTAACAGGCAGTATGTTCGAATGTTTTATATTCTTAGCTGTATTGAGTCAAAGGAAACATGTTGCAGGACCAGATAGCCAATATGAAGGCAGGGCAGACTGCGACACAATACAAGTTTTCTGCTGTTCGCATTTGTAACCTGTGAAACTTCATTACAACAATGCTTTCACTTTTCTCTCTTTAATTAGAAAGTTCCAGAGAAATTAAAAACTCTGAAATTAGGAAAACAAAATACTTTCTAAATACAACTTGAAGCAGGTTTTGTATCACCCAGCAGTCTCAACCAAAGCCATTCAAGGAATTGTATATTCATTTTCTGTTGCTGAACCTGTTTACCTATATTTTGGTGACAACAATGGGTGAGGACAACATTACTTTATAAGAAGGAAATTAATATGCCTGGCTGGACTTTATGGTCATAATTATAGTAGGTTAGACTAATGCATATCATATAGTATAGTTTGAAAGACAATGTGGCGTGCCTATTGACTTAACACTATAGCATTTATTATTATTCACTTAACCTTCTGACCCTTAAATGCTTGTGTTTAAGACAGCTCTCTGTATTTCAAAATGGCATGGGCCACTTAAGTCAGGAACAATTAAAAGATAACTAATTGTACAATATAGCACATATATTAGAAAACAAATTGGACGAGGGTTCTACAGCATACAGTATAAAATATGTCTTTCATAGAAACTGGCCATTTAGCAGTGGTTCTGGTACAGAATAGGTGTTATGAAGCATGCAACGGCAAAGTGGGAAGGTGGGCTGCCCTGAGGAAGGAAGTACTGAGGCCTAAACAAACCCATCATGGACATAGATGAATATTCTATATGCAAAAGCTACTGCTGTTCCAAGATGTGGGTGTCTCACATCTCATTCCCCTAGCAAGGAAAAAGATGCCATGGACTTGACATGGTACACAATTTACTAAACCAATGTTATAAACCAACACGGTCAATAGTTGAGCTGGGGAATGTATATACCTTTGAATATATAGCAACATGTCAGATTACTGTAATCGTGATTTGTGCGATAGATTTCTGCAGTGAACCCAATAATAATTAATTTCTGGGTTTGTTTAGGTGTAAAAAAATAACAAGCTACAGTAGGTATTAAGAATGAGCAAAGTTAACATACATTCCTATACCTGCCTCTGACTAAATTGTAAAAATCTTAATTTGCCTCTACATCTGAGTCATTATGACAAACCCCTTACCTAGGTCATTGGATGTATAAACTAGATGTCCACTAGGTGTCACTGTGACCTCAGTAGTTCTCCAATTCAAACTAATGTAAAATAAGCAGCACTTGCCAAGAGGCTTGCAGCCGTTTGACCAAGCTGCCACAGCAAACCTTACCACATACTTTAGCTGTATACAAGAGATCCAATTGCACTGCAGTGATACAATCTTATAAAATATGAATTGCGCCACACTTACATCAAGTTCAAAGTGGACTGCCTAAATTCCATTTTAAAGTATAGCTTAAACAGATCAAATAGGTTCTTGTTCTAATAGATGTTTATAGATATTGTGGTTAATTCGACATCGCAGCTTGGCTAAAAGGTGAAAACCGTGCTAAAAGAAACACAAAGCTTTGGAAGCATGCCTGTCCATGGTAACCCTGTGTTAAAGAGGCCCATTATCACACACACACACACACACGCACACACACACACACAAAATAATGCTACCTTAATTTAGTGTCTAGGCTTAAAATCAGCTTTGTAGAATACACAAATCACCAAACACTCAAATGCAGGCCCACAGTCGTCCAATCACACCCTCACTTTTTTTCTCTTCTGGGAAAAAAATAAATAAATAAATAGATACAATCTGTAAAAGGTGCATACTGATAGAGAGAGAGCGACCCCCTTTAAGATACACACACCATCTCACATACATTCTGTACTAAAAGACGCGTGCACACACAGACACACACACATATATTATACGCACACTGCCCTGCTTGCACAGGCATCGATTCCTAAAACTTCTTAAAATTTCTAAAATAAACGGAGCAAAAAATACATAGTTAGTACCAGCACCGGGATTGTGCAAACAAATTAGACAAATGAAACCAATAGCGTCATGAATATAAAACAAACTTGTCGTGGCTAGCCAGTTTTGCACAATACTGAACCATACCGAGCGGTCGTGGTCTTGTTGGAGTGTGTGGTTGTTTTCCAATAGTATCCCATGCTCTGAGGAAGAGGAGGGTCTCAGCGAGGAAGCTCCTGTCAGCCGTGGTTAAACCAACGGTAAGAAGACCCAGCGGTGGAAGGAGATGGATGGATGGAATAACCAGAGAAGACGGGTGGGTGGGGGAGAGAAGCAGGGGCAAGGCCCAGCGAGGTAGGGGGGAAGGGGAGGTACGTCCAACAGCCGCCACTGGCTCCTCCCGTTTCCTGTTTTTGGTGCAGGAAGTGGGCATGGCTGACCGAGATCGTTTTTTTTGGCCTCTCGCTGGCATCGTGTCGTATCGGCGGCTTCCTGCCGGCCAGAAAAGGCTCTCCGTTTGTCCAGAGTCTCCTCTTATACAACTGTCATCCAATCCCTGCTTCAGCCCACCCAGCGGGAGGACGACTGAGATTCTAAGGGGTCTCCAGGCCCCTGTTGTCTCCATACAGTGCGTCATCACCTTCACCGTTATCACCGCCGTCGGTGAACAAGGAACGAGGTCACCTTTGACCCCGACCCTGTGTTCAGTACACTGTGCCCTGCCCGGGTTGCCTAGCGACCAGACAAACAGCAGTAACAAAGGTAGACACGGGAAATAAAACATTAAAACAAAACAAACAGTAAGTATCACCATGTGGACTCCAGCCAATCAGCAGGGAGACAGTTGTGTTTGTCTGTCTTCATTCATAAGTTGTATTTTTAATTTCTTTCTTCCTTTTTTTTTTTTGCTGGTCTCTCTTACATGGTTCCCATGACGTTAAAACTGTGAGGCACTTAGAGACACACTTAGACGCACGCAGGCGCGCGCACACACACACACACACATACAAGTACATACGCAGACACACAGCACGATACTGTATATTGCACTGTGCAAACCCCCGGGTCAGGTGGTGAAGTCTGGCCGCCATTGTCCAATAAGGTCCACGTGGCAGAGAGGCAGACAGTGTGTGTGTGTGTGTGTGTGAGAGAGAGACAGCTACCCAACGCTGACAGGTGTCACTCCTACTGTAGGCCCATGCATCCAGCGGGCCAATCAGATCCCTACAAGCTGGTCACGCATTCCATGTCCTCCTCCAATGGGACTCCGCTGTCTCTCCGCCTCCCTCCTCCTCCTTCCCCTGCTCCTCTTCTGACGGCGACGGCCGTAGACGAGCGTCGGTGGTGCCCAGCCTCCTCCACCTCCTCCAGCTCCTCCTCCTGCTCCTCCTCCTGCTCCTCCTGCTCCTCCTCCTCCTCGTCTCTACGAGCTCCAAGCAGCTCCTCGCGCTCCTCCACAGAGGAGGGCCCGCGGGCCGAGCCCCCGCCCCCTCCTCCACCTCCAGCGTCGCCCCCGGCGACCGCCGGCCGGTTCCAGTGCATGTCGGGCGGGTGGCTGTGGTGGCGCAGGGACGGGCGCTGGCAGCGGTACGCCCGCAGGCTGCCGTTGGGGCTGTGCTGGGGGGCGGGGCCGGGCGGGTCGCCGTTGAGGATGTTGTCGGCGGCCTGCTCCATCTCCTCGATGGTCATGTCGCAGGCGTCCGCCAGCTCAGCCTTGGCAACCGCGATGAAGGATGGGTCCTGGGCAAAACGACCCAAACCCTCCGATATTAGCACCTGGAGGGTGTGTGTGTGTGTGTGTGCGTGTGAAGGAGGGAAGGGGGAGGGGCGTGAAGGAGGTGGGGATGGGGCCATGGAAAGAAAGATAAAAGAAAGAGAAGACATAAGAGGAGAAGAGGCGTGGCATGGATGTGAACAAAGAGAGATGGGAATATGGAATGGTACTGCTGCTAGACACGTATATCATAGGGTTGAGTATAAAATAGCTCTAATGTAGCATAATCACACAGACTGTATGCAGCAATAAAGCACCATAAAGACAAATGAGCTCACGTGGTCAAAAACAAATAGTAGAATTAGAAGTTGACTTCACGTATAGTCGAGTATGTTATAAATACAGTGTGACCGAACCTATGGCAACACGTCACAACAGTGCTGGGCCTGAGGTGTGTTCAGAGTGGCGAACATTTTTGCTTTGAACATGAATTTTGAACCATTTGTGTAAACATTCAAAAAATCTTAGGTTTAAACTGTTACCCTTCGTCCAGCTTCAATGTGTGTTCGCCGAGAACTACCGCCAACCTCCTTTTCACAAAACCGACGGAAAACTGTTTAAATATGTTTGTAAACGTTTGCTATGTTAACCAGTTCTGAACGCACCTCAGGATTGGGCGCAAACACACTCACCGCCTCCACTAGACTGCCAGCGCTGCCGTGAGACAGCGATGTGGCGTCTTTGCCCGCTAGCGACGGTACTGTGAGCGACACCGGCCGTGACGCTCTCTGATTGGACACTGAGACGCTGGGGGTGGGGCTTGGGCTGGTCACTGGGCTATTACCGTTACTGTCACTGTACCTGAAATGTTGCAGCAGTTTATTAACATGGTTTATTCAGAAGTGTACCTACACACGGCACGTTTGAGCTCAAAGTTAGCAAGCGTTTTCGAGGAATTGAACCTGCTTGAACCTGCCTTAAATGAACACTACAAGTTCTGTGTTAAAGTCCGAATGAAAAGTAGTGAACTTACTAACTAGCACGATTGTAAATATGTGGTTGTATCGTTTCTCCTTACCAAGGCCCACAGCTGACAGAGGGTAAACTGCTGTTGAGCTTTTCATGGGAGGAAGCGCCCTCTAGCATCAAGGAGGGCACACGCTGGTATGAGGCATTACTGCCAAGTGCTGACACAACAACAACAATTATTACAATGACAATATTACAATCCGAGTCAAAGTGACGAACTGTCGTACAGGCTGTTCGCTGATATCTGAAACAATGCAGTCACCCGTGTTTTTATGTTCAATGTAACTGCTCCAGTGAGTATACACACCTGTAGAGCTGGCTGGAGGCGTGGAACACAGTCGACTGAACAGGGTGGGGGAGTGGCTTCTCCGCGGGCTGAGCCCTGCTACTGCCAGGGCCTGGGAGGGAAGGTTGGAGACGGGCTTTATCTACAAGCAGGCAGACTTACAGTGCCACCTTACAGTGTTTGACCCGTCTACTAATTTTACTACTAAAAGCACACAACCATAAAAAAAGTAATAATTGCAAACACATTTTATGCTACTAATGTGTAATAAGTAAGATATACAGCCATATATATTATATACAGTATATATAAAGTATGGGTTTGCTAAAGGAATGTGTGTGTGCGTGCGCGTGCATGTGATTCGTGCCTGGTGATGCACCAGGTGTAATGGTACAGCTGTCTTCTGTGAGACGTCTGTCCTTGACTGTCTCCTCAGACACTCCAGATGGAATGATGACCGACGACCTGAGAGAGAACGCACACACACACACACACACACACACACAGCTGGACAAAGTGCGCCTGTCGGATGATACAACTGTGTCTCTATTATATTGTCCATTAGGGTACTGTAACCGTGTGTGTATGTGTGTGTAGTTACCTAGGGCAGTGGGACAGAGAAAGACTCTCCTGGGAGACTGCCAGCCTTCTCCTCCTCTTCTCTCCTCCCCCTCTCCCTCCGTAGGAGTCAGCTGCTTACACTTTTCATCTTGATACACCAACCTAGTGCGCACGCACGCGCACACACACACGCGCGCACACACACACACACACACACAGGGAGTTCATGTTAGCTAGCAGCTTTCGAATAAAGATAGGAAACTAAAATTATTTTTTTCTTCTATACTGTATGTGTGTGTCAGTTTGCGTGTGTGTGTGTGTGTGTGTGTGTGCTTCGTCATGTACATGTCAGAGGAGAGCGAGCGGACGTCGCCGTGGTAATCTCTGTCGTCACCGTAGCTCTCGTCGTATTTCTCCTCTGTCGAGTCCTCCCCCCTGCGGATGATTGGCAGGTGGCTGTCGCTGGAGTCCGAGCTTGGTGCGGTAGACGAGACGCGGGCGGACACACGGACAGGCGTCAAGCAAATGAGCACGCCGCACGACGTAAAAGAGAAGAACAGACAGACACACACGGAAGGACAAACATAAACAAAGTTGATTACAGGAACTAAACTTGTCCTTGGAGAGAATACGCTTAAATACCGCTACAGAACGCATGACGAAGCTGAACGTATTAGAGGAGGAAGGGGGAATAAAAGCTGGACTGTTAGAAGTAAAATGGTGTAAAACATGTGCGCTACAGTAATATAACACGTATTATGAACTGTGGGCAGAGCCAGCGAGCAGACATCTGTTAAAGGCAATTGGATTTTAAACAGCTAATAGTATTTCTTCCTGGAAGAACATTTCAAATATTTAGTACATTGATTCTAACGGAGAGCGAGTTGGGCAAAGCTATAAACCTAAATTATAATCTTTCACTCACTGCTCACGACTATATCATACTGTCAATGAAAGACATTTACATTCATGTTTTATTGTTTTCTTCACCAGGCACTTGTGAATGTGCACTTGTGGATGTTTTCAACCCAGACTTTTATACAAAAGGGATTTTTTAACACCAGCATTGAGCAGCAATGCAAGCAGCTCAAAAACACAATGTACTACTAGGGTGCAGTTACTCTTAAATAAACAAACAACGATGTGTCTACAAAGCTTTAGCAAAATAAAGGGATGGCTACTGTTTATCATTAAAACCAAAGAGGCTAACACTCCTTGCTTGCAGCTTGAAGTTACTTGCAGCACTGCCCACTGGTTTTGATGGGAACAGCTGCCAAGTGAAAACATTTAAAAAATAAGCAAATGTCTGCTAAAAGTTTCCTAAAAGCTTGCAGCAGTGTTATGGGCCCACAACAAACTGTTAAAGAAGCACTAAAGAAAGCATGCTGCTATACTCACTGCAAGCTCACACTGCCCATAAGCAATCTATTAAAGGGAATAAGTGATGTTGGAGAAGGATTGTTCATATTTGAACTAGAACAAAATGAATACACCTCTCCCTTCAATGCCTTAAGGCGTGGCTTCAGAAGCTCCGCCCCCACAATTGAACACAATCGCCATGGATGGCATAGTGTTGTGTGTCTGTACCACTGTATAGAAACAGCCCTGAACACAGAATGGACCATGAAGAGATTTGCTGAATTTTACTAAAAAAAGTGTACCAGATTACAATCGTTTACCCGGCCTACCTTGAAGCCTCACGTAAAGGTGCATCCTGCAGTTACATGTCCAGAAGTATTGTATGTGTGCAACTACACACACATCTTAGCAAAAGATGTTGAAACTTAGCATGATCTCACATGCAGGTCACATTAAACACAGACTATGTTACCCGCCTGCCAATAGAAATAAGTGTATACAGCTACAGTATATTTTTTATTTTGAAACATGACGGACATTTTAAAAGTGTCCCATTACTGCTAAGTTTGCCATGGGTCATTTGACTTCTATCTAAGCTGTACTACTACAACGGTACTAAGAATTTATATTAAGCTTGGGCAGTGTGAGCTTTAAGTACAGTAATAGTCACTCTAATTTTAACAGCCCTCGATAGAACATTGTTTGGCTCTGTGGCTTGGTGAGCAAATCTTATAATAGCAGAATGTACAGTACATTGCCATTTGCCATAGCAACCAAAGCGGAACATAGCAAGTAATGTCACTATAGCAATGGAGCTGTGTTGTATTTTAGCTTATTATAAGCTTATGTACAGTATGTGACTATTGAAATACACCGGTAAATGATGGACTCTCTTTCACAAACACACACACACACCCACTATCTACTGGCAACATACCGCATGAGGGTGTCATAAAAGCACATCCTGCTTGCCACCAGAGATAAACCAAAAGAGAAAAGAAGGAGAGGAAAGTGAAGGAAAAAGCAAAACATTATAGAACCGATATAAACCCACCAAGGAAATATCCCCTTAAAATGTTTAATGCAGTTTATCGTTTTTCAGAGGCAATGCCCCAACGTAGATATACTGTACATGTTGAGTCAAAGGAAAGGCAACAAAATAAAAGCGCAAACACATACTGTATGTGTCCACATTTATGAGTTGGCACTTAATAATAAAGTAGAGGGGTGAGCGGTACATATTGGAGCCTGCAACGCATGATAACCAAGAACCAAGGCAGGAGTATAGAACAGCAATTTAAAGGTGACCCCTTCAACACTTCCAGTACCCAGAGATTGTGGGCCAGCCCACCGTTGATGCTGGAGATCCTGTACTACTATATAAAGGAGTGTGGGAAGTGGTAGAGAACAATGCAAAGCTTTTATCAAAGATACATTAGTATCGGCCTCTTCCGTCCATCAGCTCTGTGCTGAACGTCTGATACATATGTCTCTGTAAGCTCGACATAGGACTCTCGGACATTAAGGAAGTGATGCGGTCGATTTCCATTGGCTGTTAGCATTGTCACACACACACACACGTGTGTATCCGTAATGTTCGATGTGACACTACCGCACTGCTTACTAATTTAAAATTAAACATTTATTTTAACCGTAGCCTTTTGTTTTTACCGATTTACAAGACCTGTAAACAGCCAGAGTCCTGTTGTTTAGTTTTCCAACAAATTCCGATCCTGCATTGACATCCAGGATGTAGTTGGTCGTCCTGCTTGTCAATCAAAATACCCTGCTTGTCAATTAGACTGGCACTGATGCAGTTAGCCAGCGCTGCGGGACTAGGGGAGGAGTAGAGGTTATAGGTTTCAACCACACGGTTCATTGTGGGGGGGGCCGCATTATGTAGCAACAGCAAGTCTTACCTCTTTGGGGGGAAGCACCAGGCTGATCTGGGCAGGAGTATGGGGGTCAGCGGTGGGCCCGTCTGCCCGTCTACGGTGCTGATGGACGGGCTCGGGAATCGCCCGCCGGCACCTCCCTGTCCCGGGGCCACAGCCGTGTTGTTGGCGTTGTTGATGTTGGCATTGGAGCCCGAGGAGGAGTACGAGGAGGGCGTGAAAGTGGTGGAGTCCATCAGCTTCTCGTGGGAGGGGCTCTCCGCCTCGCACGGGGAGCACTTCTGACTGATGTGCAGGGGCCGCTGGGTGGTGAAGGACTGGGGGAAGGAGCCACGCCCGTCGCTCTGGCTGTAGTAGTTGACGTGGTTACCGAACAGACCGCCTGAACGCTGTGGGGGGGGGGAGGGGGTGTAAGGGCGGCACTCAACGCACGCAGCACAGCTACCAGCCAATCGCTAGCCAAGCGGGATGAGCACGAGGCGTGCAAAGCCGTTTGAGGGTAGCAAGGAGGGGCCTTACTGAAAGCCCTGTTAGAGACACACTGTTCAGTTTGCACTCTGTTGTGTAATACGGCACTGTAACTGTATCACAAAATATATATTTAATAATATAATATATTCCTTTTTTATTCTATCACTATTCATAAACGTGAGCTTAAAGTACTGACTATTACCATTACTGGTGGGCCCCTCCTTGCATTAGTGTTTACGTGCAATCCAACCAGCAAAAAACTACTTGTTGTTGTTTAGGTTTGTATTTTTAATGTATTATTAATGTCGCTAAACGGCACAAGTGAACCAGACATTCACGTTAGTCGTCAAGCTGCAGGCAGCCGTGCTTACGCTGTGAAAGAGGTGGGTAGATCCACAAGTCGCTAGTTTGAACCCCGCTAACTCCTGACCAAGTGTGGAGGTGTCCTTGAGCAAGACACCTAACCCTAGTGGTCAGGTGGTGCATTGCATGGATGATGATACCGCCACGGTGAGTGAATGTGTTTCTGAACGTGAGACAATCCTGTACAGCGCTTTGAGTGTCCTGAAGGTTAGAGAAGCGCTATACAGTATAAATGCAGTCCATTTCCAACTGCTGAATATCATATATTTCGCTACACATAGGGACGTAGCCTCCTCATGTAATGAGCAAGATGGAGAATATCGTGTATTATGTATGTTTGTGTACATGCGTTGATAACACTATGCTGTAGCATAGTGTGGTGCTAACTTAATAATATTGAGCTATGCTAACTGTAGTTAGCACAGGTTTTCTATGGCTGACCTGCATGCAAACAAAGCCTGTAAGTGGGTGTGTGTGTGTGTGTGTGTGTGCATGGAGCAATGATGAGGCTTCAAGCTGGATGCTTGAGTCCAGTGGACTCTCTGGCTCTCTCTGTCTGAGGGTGTGTGTATCCGACCTTTACCCTGAAGATATCGTCCTCGGAGGCAGCCGACCCAGGCTCCTTCAGGCCCTTGTCAAGCTCCTCCTCCACCGTCAGGTCTCCAGAGATGGCCCTGCGGATCTCCGGGCCGATGTCATGGAGCGTCCGCAGGCCTGCCTACACGTGAATGGAGACGGGAGCGTGTGAGGCTGGCACGCCTGGTGGTAAGGGGTGGGGGGTAGTGCCATGTGACATACCTGCAGAGAGAGGGCGGTCTTGGGGGGCACCTTGGCCACCAGCCCCTGCTCCTTTCGCTTCTTGAACTTCCGGAAATATTCCTGGATGAGGAAGGTGGCGTAGAACTTGCCCACCGTTACCTCGTCGTCTACGATACGAGCGCAAGTCGGTCAGCGACGGACAAACATGGAACATCTTTTTGCGGTTGCAGTTTGGTATTTTGCAGTCACTACAAACACTCAACAATTGGCCACCTACTAAACACTTCAAGTGATTCTAACAGTAGCCTACTTAAAAAGTGTGTTCTTATTTATTATGGTGGGGTGGTGCAGTAACAACAAACCTCCAGCAGGTGGCACCACTTGGTCTAGGAGTTTCATGCTGGTTCGCTTCCAGATCTTCTTGACAATGGCTCTCAGCTCCTCGTTAGCCTGCTCCAGGTTACCTGTTTACGCCCAGACCAGTTTATGTCGAGTAGAAGCCAACTGTGTGTTTGTGTTCGAGTGTGCATGTGTGTTTGTGTTGTGCGCGTTACCATCCGTCTTGATTCTGAGTGCGGTTCTGACCAGGGCGAACAGGGTGGCATTAAACATCACCGTCCCATCGCTGTTCAGAGGCATGTTCATCGACACCAGACGCTGAATTGAGATAGGAAACACACACACACATTGATGTTTTAAAGCTAAACATTTGATTGTCAGTGGGCAATAGGGTTATATTAGGATATGTGCGTGTGTGTGTGTGTGTGTGTGTACCTTGCATGCCACTCTGTGAGGACAAAGCTTCCCAAACCCAAGGGGGGGCTGGATCCTTCGTAACAGAGTGACCACATCCAGGTGCTTTATTCTCCCCCTGAGAAGAAGACGTGTTATATCCAACGCACCTCATCTCACGTCTGTAAACCACTTAGTTACAGTGTGTGAGGGCTTACTTGGCCTCTGGGTCGTATTCAGCCCAGATCCTCTTGAACTCGTCCAGGTGATGCGGCCCCAGAATCGACCAATCACGTGTCAAATAGTCAAAGTTGTCCATGATAACAGCCACAAACAGATTGATGATCTTAAGAGAGACCGGCATAGTGAAATACAGTGAGCTGAACTCTTGATACACATGATAACCTGTATTAAAATGTAACTGCACCCCAGCTCTGAGCCTAACTCCACTAACAACACAATTTAGAAAAAATGTGTCAAGGAGCTGAGAGGGGGACCCCCATTAACATTAACGTTAACATTTGAATGTGATGACTATGAGCGGATGGAGCGTACTGTTGGAAACCAGCCAGGTACTTGGGTGATTCATTAACGGATATGAAGAGTAGATCCGTTTTCAGCCCATAAAATGCAGATTTTTATAAAAACAGGAATTTTGTCAATGTTAACACCAGCACTGACGTGTCTCATTACAGTTCAATCCTATTACTTAATTTACAGCTCATAAAACACATTTTAGAGTGCAGTTACAAGTTCAAATGTATGTATCCATGACAGTAGTAAACCAGGTTTTGTTCTATTCTTTATAGTTCTGCGACATATATCACTTTCTATTGACACATGTATTTATGTTATATTGCTTTGGATGAATGCATATACTACGTTAACTACATGTAAAACAAGTGTGCTCACCAAAAAGGCACATAGCATGTAGAAGCTAACAAAGTATATGATGGCAAACTGGCTGCCACAATCCTCGGTAGATGAGCTGTTCTCATTGGTGGATCCCTTCTCGCATCGCTTTGAGGGCCTGCATGCCAGCATAATCTCCTGCCACGCCTCGCCTGTCGCACACCTGCGCACGCGCACGCACATACATCCATGCGGACAAGTACAGCGCATTCATGTGCATAACGTGCAGGTGTGCATGTTTGCATCAGTTGATGCAATGTGTAGACCCACAAACGATACACATGGATGCAGAAATACAAGTGGGTATATGCACGCACGCACACACACACACACACACGCACGGACACACACACACACAGATATGTTAGGGTCTGGACCTAAAATAAGGTGTTTAAACATTTGGTGACTACCTCATCATTATGGATGTACGTGTTACATTTGTTTATATAAAACATAGAAAGAAAAACACATTTTATTCTATGGTACTCTTTATTCCAGATCTTGTTTTAACTATTGCTGTCTTCCAATCAGATTCCTTTCACACTCATGAGCCCCGTGGTTGCCATGGCACCCTTAGGCATGGGTTACAGTCCTTTTCTTGGCTATTGCTATTTGTAATGCTCATTGTTTTGTAATGTTGTATGTATGTTGTATGTTGTATACATTTGTTTGGTGTGTGAGGCATACCATGTAGTTTAATTACTATAGTATGTCTCATAAGTATGCCTTATAATTACATATATAAATAATTATAAATATTACATGTCCAAATGGAAGCCATGCTGTTACAGTGTGAATAGCAGTCAGCCCATAGAGCTAGAAAGTATAGAAGTCTCGCAGTAATGTCATGGTTACATATTTGCCATATTCTATTCTTTCTAGTTACAGTATCTGGGTCTTTGTCCCCTACATGAACCCTTACCCTGAACACAGAGCACAGAAAACATTCTATGACAGCATATTGGCAACTTAAATCAACATGTTTAGTCCATTCTGTACATAGAAAGTTGCACACCTATGCACACTATATATTACAGTGGCCGTTTACAATAGTGTACAGCATCCATGAATGTCTCCCTACAGCTCACTGTTACATAACACATCGGTCCATGAGCGTGTAGCACTGTAGGAATACAGAGCAGAGCCCAAGAGAGAGGAGAGAGGAGATTCAGGTTGGAAACAATAATATTGTGAAACCATGGGCAATGTCAGACACCAACCATGGACTGTACTGTACCTACAGTATAATGTAGAAAGCTGCTTTATAGCATTATATATATATATATATATATATATAGCATATATTAACTGGTCATTCTACGTCATTTTAAAACTAAATCCAATATCCTGGCCTGCCCACTAAACTAAGGTGGCTGAACATCCTTTTCAGTCGTACACACGCTGTAATTAACTCCTGATAAGGAAAGATGGCCTTTTAAGGAGGAGAATATGGAGCGAGAGAAAGAACAAGGACGCGAGGTCAAGGAGGAACCGGATAAGCGATTGTCTGAACACAGAATGGGATTGGCCGGCGGAATCACAATGAAGAATGAGAAGAAGAAATAGAGAACAATGGCGTGAGATCTCAAACTAATGACTTTTTTTCTTCCATTATTCATGTTACAATTTGAGTTATAAGAATTACATTAAGGGGAAACGCACAGACACACAAAGATCACTTCATGTGTTCAGAAGAGAAGGAACAGCGAAAGAAAAAAAAGGAGAGAGAAACAAAGCAGAGAAAACGGCCATGGCAGGCTCACCTGAAGAGCAGCAGCACGGCCTGCGGAAAGGTCTGGAAGTTGTTGTTCCTGTTGACGGGCGTGTCGTCCTGTAGCGCTATCTTACCAAACATCTGCATGGCAGGGAAGGTACATGGTCACAGCACACACAGTACGGTCAGCATTGAGACATTGTGTGTGTGTATGAGAGAGAGAGAGAGAGAGAGAGAGAGAGAGAGAGAGAGAGAGAGAGAGTGAGAGTGAGAGAGAATATAAGGGACACAGCAGCATAAATGAAAAGAACACCATGAACGAGAAGAAGAAAAACCAGAAGGACGTTTGGAGACCGAACATTTAGAAAACACTGGGTGACAAGACTCCAGGAGGGCACACACAGCTCGCAGGCTACAGTAGCTGGAAGAGAGAGAGAGAGAGAGATGTAAAGGAGGCAGGAGGCAGCTTACCTGCATCCCGATGACAGCGTATATGAAGAATAGCATCACTATAAGCAGAGCTACGTAGGGCAGAGCCTGAAGGAGAGAGAGAGACATCAGTTGTGTATCAAATGTCACCCAGCACCAGGAGCCCAGTCCATTCACTTCCAGTTTTATTTTTGAATTATTCATTTACATCTTTGCCAAATGTTACAATTGTATATGTGCAATTTCAGTATAAAGGTTATAGTATAATATTTGTAAAGGTGGAAGTAAAAGGCAGCAAACTGAAAGTGAACTGAAGCCATGACCCTGTGCAGCACAGCACCAAAAACAGCCCAGAACCAATCATCTGACTCGAGAGTTAAACACTGAGTAAAATAGAAACTGCTCTTTGCCAGGAGACCAGCAGATGCACATATAGCTTAATATGGCTCTTAAGAAAGACCTGGGCTGGTCTCCTGGCTAACACAACCCTTGTACTTGGTTGAGCAGGGCCCCAGACAGTGGCTATTGTAATAGAAAAAACATTATTACTTTATAGGTACCGTACATACGTACATACGTACCTTAATCTAGCCACCAATAAATAAGTGGCTTTTGAGTACAATGTAAAAATGTAATATTATAATGTAAAGAATTGCTAGTTCTATGCCCTCTTATGTCAATTAATATGAGAGGGTCTTATCTGGGAGGGCTCTGTCCATGAACCTGGTTTTATCCTAATCTTGTGTACATCCACTCGGTGTACTCAAACTAATGCAGCATACATTGCTGAAACAATGACATGACCCAGCTCAGCTAATAACACAAGAGAGAGAACAGAATATTTTAATGTTCCCAAAACTTTCTCTCTACTACATCTTAACCCGCCTACAGGAATGGTGAGATCTTAAGGGTTATTAGTATGATGTTGGAGGGGGGGTGAAGGAATAGGGGGAGAAGAGAAGCACCACAGAGCAAAGAAGAGAGGAAAGACTGAAGATGGAGGCTTTAGAGAGGCCCTGCCTGCTTTCCTGTATCCCTACATCACCTCCCTATCACCCTACTCCTCCACCACTCATGTTATAATGTAATTGGTGGAGGCGGTACAATGTCCCACCCCACTCTATGCTCCCTGCAGGTGACTAGACTAGGGGGGAGAACTCTCGTGCCCAGGCTGGATTTACACATGAACGAAGAAATCAGGTTTAACCCTCGCATGACTCAGATCTGACATTCAAAATATTCTAATGTTATTGCTTTTCTTCATTCATATAGATCTTTGAAATGTTAATTAAAATTAGCTATATGTTTTTAGTCTGCTCTCCTTCGGTCTCACTGCCTGCCAACAAGTCTGGCCTAACCTCCCATGCTAGCATTTGGTATTTATTTAAATGCTAAGCTAGCATTTGTTTTGGTTTTCTGATTATATGAAAATGTACATGATAATGTACCCATTTCAACAACATGCTTCTCAGAACAATGTACATTGTTCACATTTGTATTGTATTCTATGAATATATCTTACTGGCCATTTCCTGGGAAAGGCCCTCCAATAGATAGGAGCACACACGCTGCCATAACAGGCACTAATATATAAATGAGATACTGACCTAACAGACAAATGTTTAAACATAAAATGATTCCGGAGATGTTGGCAGGCAGCGAGACCAGGGGAGTAAAGCCCAATGCAAAAGGCCCATTTATGCTTCTGCATCGCACCTTCGTGGACCCTACACCGTAGGCTCCCCGTAGCCACCTACCCTATGGTGTACCTCACAAAAAATGTAACACCTCCGTCCGTCGATTTGACAATGGGGATTTAATAAATGAATATTTACAACCAGCGCAGAAGTATAACATGCTCACGCAGGCGTAATGTACGCCCGTAGCTGACGTCGTAGGCTACACGTGGGTGTGACGCAGAATGATAAATGGGCCTTAACAAGGCTAATGGTTGGCTAGCGGTACAACCAAATACATGACCATGCTTGGGTTACATGGGCTCAATCTCTAATTTCTCTCCTTCCTGTGTAAGCCCGGTCTCCCTGTGCTAGCATGTCATGTCCGCTTCTCCCCTCACTTGGAAAGATTTGATGAAGGTCCACAGCAGGGTCCGAATCCCTTCCCCGCGAGACAACAGCTTTACCAGCCTCATCACGCGGAACAGCCGGAAGAAGGTGATGGAGATCCTGGCGTTCTCTTCAGAGTTCTGCAGTCCCTTTTGGTGGGGTTTAGTGTTTTTTAGAAGAAAAAAAACACAGGACGCATGGCAAAATATATATTAACACACGTGCACGCACACGCACGCACATACACGCATGAACAAACGTTAACACACGGGACACATGTGTACATGCAGTACATATATACACAGGCATATGGTACACACACACACACAGACAGATGTAAATACGTACAAACAAAAAGATGTATGGACATACATAACACACAAACACACACGCGTTCACGCGTTTGTATGCATATTCCCACCCACACTCACACACAGGTGGGGATGTAAACAGACAACACAAACGTGAACACACACACACACGCACACACACACACACACACACACGCACACAGTTAATTAAAAAAAAGGTTGCGTCCAACAAAGTCCCATCAAAATCAACTGACAAGAGAGATTTGGGAGAGAATCGGGCAATCACGCTCATTTATGGGTTTCAGGAAGAAAAAAATTACACTTGGCAACAAGCAGATACATATATTGTCTATATTTAAATATACTTCCTTCTGAACCTATTACATGCCATTCATTTGCTGGTTTTACCTTGTCTATCTCTTTCACTGACTTCAATACACATCACTGTTTATTGCAGCAAAGTAGCAGGGAAGCTAATTATCACTGGCGAGTGCAACCACCTTCAGGTATAATGTGTAGACTTTTTTCACTGGTGGCAAACTTCAATGTCTGGTAAATCTTCTTGCTGATATTATCTGTTCAGTCCTTGCTGTCCTCGACTTTGCTGGAACTGCTGTGATTAAAATCCGGGGCATTGCTTTTATGCTTTGCACATCATTTCTAAGCAATGCATGGGTCTTGTAAATGTTGCTGGTGCTCTGCTGAAAACAGATCATCAATGGACTGTTCTGTTTATTTATGTGGCGTTGCTTGTTTATTCACATAAAGACGCTATACCATATTTAAAAATAAATAAATAAAGTATATATCAGATTCTATCAACAGTCCAAAAAACAGGTAATGTACAGTAGACTAAACTCACTATGTAGTCATGAACTACATAAATATGAGATTAAGTGTGAATCGAACTTCAGCAACTATGATCCTCCCATGTATAACTTAACTTGAAATACTTATAAATAACAATACAATTAATTATGACCTCAATATCTGTTTGTTGCCAGTTTCATGTTTTTCCCGAAGCCCACATTTCCTTACTCTAGCTTCACAAACACATAAGGTGTGCTCCTAAATAAAGGATAAGTCATATCCCACACATCTGTAAGTAGTTTGGGACAATGCATATGGGTTGATGATATCTCACAGAAAGTTCAAAACATCAAGCACATTTTCTACAAGGTGATAGTCATTGATTAATCTTATATTATAGAATCAGATTCAATCATATTATATGTATTGATTGAACTGTGCTTTTTTGGTACAATATTTTAAATGATGTTGTCCAAAACAGACAGATGTGTTCAAGATGACCCTCCCAGTGTAGCTAAGCTGTCTGAACAGCAAGTCAACCAACAACAGGACCACACTAGATAGATAGATAGATAGATAGATAGATAGATAGATAGATAGATAGAGATACTGTACAGTAGACAGTCAGATAGGTAGGTACCAGTCAGGTGGAGTGATGTGACAGCATGACAGCGTGATCTCGATGGCTTGCACCAATCACAAAACATGAAAGGGGACCACACCAAGGGGAGGGAGGGGCAACAATAGCCTCACATAATAGAAATCACACAAAGCAATAAGACACACTCCAGATTCTTTTCATGTGAACTATATGGTGGCCAACACAACACACTATATATACACACGTTATACTGTATAGTAAACGTTACTATATAT
>JAODOY010000016.1:975433-991963 GCA_025399855.1 Forbesichthys papilliferus | reverse complement strand
GAGAAGCTCAGCTATCCGTGAGGAACTCGGAGTAGAGCCGCTACTCCTTTGCGTCGAAAGGAGCCAGTTGAGGTGGTGCGGGCATCTGGTAAGGATGCCCCCTGGGCGCCTCCCTAGGGAGGTGTTCTAGGCACGTCCAGCTGGGATGAGGCCTCGGGTAAGACTCAGGACCAGGTGGAGAGATTATATCTCCACACTGGCCTGGGAACACCTCGGGATCCCCCAGTCAGAGCTATCCAATGTGACTCGGGAAAGGGAGGTTTGGGGTCCCCTGCTGAAGCTGCTGCCCCCGCGACCCGACAATACCGCAACCTGACTCTGCATAAGCGGGAGAAGATGGATGGATGGAACCTACATACAGTATATTGTGTAGTTGAAGCTATAGCCTAGCTATTGGTGAGTAAACTTTGTATTATACACATGTATGTGTCTGATTACTGCTTACTGTTATTACTTCAATAAATGGCTTTAAAAAAAATTAAGCAGATATAGTTATCACTTAGCAATTGTGACAGTGTGTACAGTACAGTACAATTGCTGAAATAATTAATTTAAGTTGGTGCACGCTGACAAATCCATCGCAGCATGACTAACAGAACAAACTTGCGTATATGTGTTTGAGAATGTGTGTGTGGCATCTGTAATAGAGAGAAATGAAACAAGGTCTAGGCAGCAGGTTGAACAGGCACAATGCATAATTTATTGAACATCGCTGATGTTGTGAACAGTGAACAAATGAAACACAAAAAAACAAAGAGCATTATTTATTACAGGGAAATCAAAGTGTACTGGAAGCTGGGGGGTTCCGTATAGATACATGGACAAAAACAAATATTCATATTCATTCTTTAATGGGTTTACCTTGAATGTAACCATGTTCTTGATTTAGAAACAATGATGGGAAGTAAGACCCATTAAAACATCATATTCATCACCTCACATTTGTAAATGCTGGAAGAACCCATATCTATTCAAACACACGTCCCTTTAGAATATGTCTGAATAATTCAATATGGTTTCCAGTGATCTCATTGTGGTGAAGGCGCCTATAGTTGGAATCTCATGGACCCCTGCTGGCCAAGAGTCGAATCCTCTAAGAAGCCCTCCTCCCGTGTCTCCCCATATCAAATATTCCCTTAGACTTTCTTGTGTTACTATGAAGAAGAAATACTTACTGTCGGATGAAGGACTTGAAAGGTAAATGTGTTATTCAAGTTGGGATAAAAGGGAGGGAAAATCCTCTTTATTCCTCTCACTTAATATTATATTACAAAACGTAATAGTCAAATTACTTATAGTATATTAAAGCTTTAAATGAATTAATACAATTACATGTGAATGTATTATTATCAATAATTATGATCAATATTTGCATTTATTTGTGGTCAAATACTGTACATTTTAATATAACAACAAAACACAAAATGTCCATTTATATTTATTTTGTATATAGGCCTATGAATGAATAATTCACTTTTGTCATCGTTCTTTGTCAGAAATATCAAACACAAACAGCCTAGACGTCAAAGCTTAACATTTGACTCACATTACTCACACTGGCATAACAAATGAGATAAAGCATTGTTGAATGTTTATTAGAGATTTATTATCATCAGTTTTGGATGTGATATGGGGTATAGGCCTTGTTTTGTGTTGGATATCATATTTATATTCTTGATGCATGCGGTTCTTAGCTGAAAGACGTAAATGGGAAAAGGTTAGATGAAGGCAGATGATACCAAACATAATCAGTGGCTTCCACAGGTGTAGAGGGGGAAGGTTCTTGCAGAATTAGCTAAATTAACTGCCAAGCCTTCAGGATGTGTTGAGGAATTAATCGAGTCAAAACCTCGAGAAGAGACTGATTAGTGCACCCACACCATGATATCCCAAACACCATGTCTGCCATCCCGCCTTCAAATTTACATGCCGATATTCACTCTATAGTTTAACTTTGAGTCACATGCGAGTGCGTTTTAATAAAGGACACACACATGGCCAGATGATAGACTACTATATCTTGTCACAACGGGTCCCAGCAGAAAACAATTTACCAGGCACGAAGCCTATACCTTGAACGCAGCTGAGGAGCTTTTCCAGTCAATCAATCAAAATGACACGCACCGTATGTGATTATTGTTTGACATTTAAAACTTCATTTCCTGTGCTAGAACGTGGGCCCGTGACGCCTACAACGACAGGGAGACAGACGCTCGGCGGACATATTCGCCCTGCAAGAGCGCGCTCCACTTTACGGTGTGGGGTCCATTCATTATCGTCAGCGGGGGGAATGACGCGGCAGTGTACATGGCAGCTGTCACATCCGCGCGGAGATCGCTGCGTGCTGGCGTGCGCGCTGAGCACTCACCGCGTGTTTCGTGGCTTCTACTCCTACATGAACCCATTTACAATCACGTAGGAATAAAAAGCCATAAGACACAACAGCAACCTCGCAGAGGGCGGAGAGGAAGGAAGGAAAAGTAGGGTTGAAGGGAGGAAGGAAGGAAGGAAGCAAGGAAGGAAGGAAGGGCAGAAATAATATTAACCTCTGTGTTACAGGAGGGAATGTAAGGGAAAAGGCACACTCCCCGACTGCATGGTTCTGGTTTGGAACTTGGGGAGCGTATGTCCATCTTGGGGGTCCTGCACCCCTCACCAATCCTCCCCATAAAGAGCTCATAGGCTCACAGGCTCTCACACTTCACATTGTGCACTGTTGTGTTTATTTGCTGCTGTTGAATTGTACTGGTCGAGGTGGCTCTGTGACCTATACCACAATCGAAGAGTGTCACTTTAAAGAGAAGGAAAACAATAGATTGGCTGTGGCATTTGGAGAGGAAAGGAAAACAGGTTTCTGAGGACAAGACACATTGAAGCGATGTGTACACATGAAGACATTTCACGGTGATGTTACAGACAGCAGGTCTATCAACAGGTTATATTTACAGGCCTACGCTACCTGTCTATCTGTCGGTGTGCCTGAAGGTCTCAACGAGCTGTTTATGTGTCTGTCTCAGACCTGCATATCCCTGGGCCAGATATCCATAACTTCCCCAACCAAACGACCAACCAGGCCCTCTCTATCCCGTCTAAATCCTTTTTATGCCCTCTTTATAACCTCTGTTAATAGCTAATATAATACACCCTCTTACCATATGCTACAGTGGGAATTCAAACGCTGCAGAGCAGTGAATGTGTGCAACAGTCAGGTCTGTCTAGATAAATATGCATGATTTCACCACGGTAGGTTTCCTGCTTTGTATGCTAATGAGACTCTGCATGTTTTATAATGCGCGGGCAGTGCTTTGGGTGGTGGCGAGGTGAGAGGAGGAATCAGGGTTGGTCAAGGTGGCCGCTGACACACCGTTAAAGTAAAGAAATCCTTTATTAGGCCCAGAGTCTACACACAAGCTTGTCTTTGTGGTCAGGGCTGGAGTAATATAATATAGATTACATGGAATCAAACTACATTTGAGCCATGCAAAATGTATTCAGTTACTTTTGAAAGACAACATAATTAATAGGTTTTGAGAGGTGTTTTTATATATGCTGTTTGTTTGAAGGTATACAATGATAATGTTAGAATCTATGTTGATGAGCAGGACTTGGGTGGCATGGTCTCCTGGTGTCGCCTGTCACAGCTTCCATGTCTCAGACATCTGACCTGGAGAGCATGAACAAAATAAGAAGACACTTTATGTTTGGTGCATAGGTGGCACATTGGTGCCAGTGTGTGCATGTGTTTGTTATTGGCAGCAGCAAACACTGCAGTGTGCTTCCAGTGTACATGCACACATTAGACCTGCAACGTTGTGCGTGCTCATCACATTCACATCATAGCATGTCTCAGTCTCAGTGTGTGAGCCTTGGAATGTGTTTACAAAAGCACATTATAAGCCCTTAATAAGCCATTAAGCACAGACCACATGCGTCCCTTTGGACAACAACTACTTAATGACATGTGTGGCTTATAAGAGTCTAATGAAAACATAATAGCTATTACACACTCAACAAAGACTTTTCACGTATCTACTAACTACACAATAGAATATTGTGTATATACTTTAGATATGGTATTTTCTTTAACTTTGAACAGTTCTTCAACCATCATTGTGGAGTGAGAATGGAGAATCCCTTCGTTAAATATACTGTCTAATAGGGTCGGGAAATGGTTTGGAATGGCACCCCTCACAAAGCACTCTGACATCTACATTGAGGAATGATTGATTGGCCTGTCAGCGAGAGAAGCTGGTCGAGACGGATCATTCAGAGAGTGAAGCTGCAGAAGTCCAATAATATGATGAATGGCCTATTTACCCAACAGAGGGGAATGACTGGCATAAAGATTAAATGTGTGTTTTTGGATGTGTTATGGTGACAGATCAGATTGGAATTATATAGTATCTGTGCTTTCTCTGTCAAAAAAAGTTAAACAATGATATTCTCTGAATTATACTGTTACTGTAATTTTAGCACAAATGAATTGTATTTCTAAAGAAATCAAGATATATGATGCTTCATTATGCTTCATTCATCATTCATTATGGTCTTCAGATTATAACAATTCAAATGTAATATTCTTTGTATTACAATTATTTATACAGTATGGCTGCATAAACAATAAACATTACTACACATAACAATAAACGACTTATATTTCAGTAGAATAAATTGCATAAACAATGTTAATTATTGAATGGGCACACCCTCGAAATCCACTCATCTTCTCTGGATTATAATAACATTCGATTTGCATAATTTAAACATATGTATTTGGGGTTTTGTAAACAAATGAAATTGCTACTTGGCTTGATATCATAGTGTAGAATGCTGCACAATATAATTCAGTTCATGTATCATAAATGGACGATTACGCTTCCGATTTGCACAAATTGTCTCTGAAGTTACTAATCGCTTGGCCAACGTCTCCGAGTATTTGGGGCACGTGCGTCGAGATGGAGCAACCCATACATACCCACACGCTGCATCTATAATTAATGTGCTATAGTTGTCCCAGGCTGAGATCTGATAAGCCTGGCTCTGATGGATCTTTAGATAGGCTTTCATGGGGGGAACAGATGTACACTCATGCATCAAAGAGGGATGGGCCTGCCGCTGATCGTTTCCACCCTGCAGCGAACAAAATAGCCCTCATACATCCCTGTAATCTGCATTAGCGCCGGAGCACAAGCCAAGAGACGGCATGGAAGGAGATGACTAATGGGGGGTACCGCTGATTTGGCAGGCCCATATTGCACCTCGAAACATGCATACCGGGTATGGGGTGGGGAGTATCAGATGAGATGAGGATATCACAAATGAAAATGATCGTGCAAATAAAGCATTCGGCAAATAGACCCATCTTTCACACTCGTAACAAGACTTTTACCGTCATATGTTTTAACTTTAGTGCAGAGTTTAATTAAGTCATTTTCTGGACAGGCTCTCTTAATTGACTTGAGAAAATTCATCACACCGGATGTTAGAGAGGAATGACTCACACCAGTTTGGCATCACCTTCATTGCAAAACATGTTGGCAAGTTTGTCTGGCAAGTGTATGAAATGAAAATATCACAAATGAGGATATAACAAAGCCAGACCAGATGAGAAGTAAAGCCACAAGGAACCAGTGTTTGTGCACCTGCCGCAGCAGCACATATGCTGGCCCAAACCACTTGTGTTCTATGCTGAAAACCCTGGCAGGGGTTGCAGAAAATCGTATTAGGTGCACTGGTTAGTAGACATAAATGATACCATGATATCATGATGCCATCTGCCATTCCAAAATATTGAAGGTTTTAATTCATATTTTGCATAAGCTCATTTAGTCAACATTTTAGCAGAACAATATGCTTACAATTGTAACCCTAAAGTATACAATGTGTGCCAAATTGATGTGCCTATCATAGTGCTACCAGTTTGTACAGTATGTACTGTAAGTGAAATACTTACAGAAGTGAAATTGAAATGTTTCTTAATGCAATCAAGAGTACATTGTGATGGAGTTCATGCCATATGTTTAGAGCATATAGTTCTATGGTCTAGACATTGGGCAGTTAAAAAAAAAATCAAAGAAAATGTAAAAATAACAACTGACATCAAATGATTGCGCTGTCTAAACACATTGTAATGGTGGTTGTTGAATGCTAGAAAACAATCCATTTTGTTACTTTGTTACAAATTCTGGGTGGGACTTCAGCTCTCATACCCCCTTGAATGTTTATTAGCTCACAGCAGCCATGTTTTTGTAGTCTTGTCCTCTTCCGTTCAGTAGCACTACATCACATAAGCGACAACTGGTGCTGAACGTCTGATACACGGATCCTATGTAAGCATGTTAGCACTATTGGGAAGTGGGGTAATAGATTTTCATTGGCTGTCAGCGTTGTCACTCACAAGACTGACTGCAGTATTTCTATTTATTATAAGCAATAAATATGGCATACTTATTTTAAAGATTTACAAGACATGCAAACAATTTCCTCAGTATAAGTTTAACATCCAATTTGGTCATTTATTTATAGTTATGTAGTTGGTCGGAGTGTATGTCAACCAAACATCTTTCCCCTGTAAAGTATGGCAGGTTTTGACAGTTAGCCAGCGCTGTGTTCCAGACTTTATTCAACTAAAGGCTGGCATTGTATTTGAGACTCAGGTTTATGCAGTGTTTTATACTGTACAGTGTATCGGTTCTTTAGGAAGGGAACCTATATAAACCAGAATTCAGATATCTATAATAGCTGTCACTGTGTAAGAGGTGCGGCCTTCTAAAAGTTTTAATTTAGGTTTACATGGACATTTTTAAGTCTTTCCGAATGGAATCTTTCCGATTAACCGTTTCGGGTTACTTGTTTACCTGGAATGTCTTCTTATCGGGTCTGGTGTTTACATGTGCCGTTGCAACTTAGCGGAATTGATGTTAAACATGCACACATTATTCTAGCCCATAATGTAATGGGTGCTGCTAGCTTTGTACCGTTCTAGTAATACATCCATTATACAGTGGATGTGCAGAATGATTTACCGGCATCACACAAAATGTAAGACAGGGGCATGCGCATTAGAGCGCAACCAGGAAACCATCAGGTGTAATTGTCAGTAGAATCCTTCTTTCAATCGGGTCATGGAATGGGTTATACTACCTCTCTGTTTCAGAATGAAATTTCGATCGGGTTGGCCATTTCTATAACGATCGTCGTGTTAATATGGAGCAGTTTCTTTCGGGTTGTGCTTTTAACTCGATTCAAATCAGAATAACATAGGGTCAATGTAAACGCAGCTACTGTCCCCATGATGCTGATGTACTCAATTAAGATGAGTTCATTTTGACCAACTGCCACCACAGCTACAAAGGCTTAATTGAAAAACTATCGCTACCATGTACAAAGACAGTAGACAAACACAATGGGATATGACATTACACAATTATACAGGTATGTACAATCTTAGCTTCACTGTTCAACGAAAGCAAATAAAGCTCTGGGTTTATGCAGTAAACTGTTCTTTGTGGCATATTAAAAAAATAACAAAGCAAAGATTCTATATGGATCCCATCTGAAATGCAATAGTGTAATTTCTTCTTATGTATTATCCTACACTATATAATTTATTGCATAATGATAATTTAATGCAAAACTCTTGTCCTTAGGGGCTTTAAGTAATTTTCCAAAGTGCTTTCCCACTACTTTTTGTTGAGTTAAATATGACTGTACTCACCACCGCTGGCTGGCTCAATAGACTCATGAGTGAGACTATTAAATGAAAGCATAACAGACACCATTGGCCAGCACAGCAATTTGCTAAGATATTAGCTTGTAGAAAAGACATACAGTATTTTATTGCTTTGTAGAGTGTGAATGTGCCCTGCAATAGAGCCTAAGTGTTTAGTCATTTAGAACAGGCCCAAAGCTTTTCCCCCCCAGCCGAGCCTATACTGTAGCATACATTCCACATTCCCAAAGGAAAATACCACCAATCCCTTAAAAACAAGGTATGTGTATACATTGCAAAATTATGTCTTGAACTTTTGAATTATTAATCAAATGCCACTGTTGGATGAAATGTTAGATTATTCAGAATAAGCATTATTCTACTAAGCATGACTGTACAGTCAACAATATGTCACATTGTCAACGCCACTTTAAAAAACACTTATTTTAAAAAGGTCCTGTCACTTTGCAGTTTCCTGAATCCTACCATCCTCAGGTTTATGTGATAACAAATCTAGCCTAATTATCATACAACATAGAAAAAAACGAAATTAGTAATAATTACATAAAAAGTCATTATTTTTATGCTGAAATAATGTAAGAATAGAGTACGTCATGTTGATGTTGAAGTCAATGCTAATGCTAAATCAAATGATAATAATAAAATCTGTTCTGGTCCACAATGCGAACAAGGGATTATTTTATGCCATGTAATTTCACAGTACAGTATTTTGAGGTATTACTTTAATCAGTATCACTTTAAGACAGCTAGTTGGACTGATGAGGTTAAATATATTGTACTGTGTACTCTGCATTAGTTTTAGACTGCATTTATCTCCCTCCTTTCCTTAACCAAAATCTATTCTAAGCATCATTCCCTCACGTTATTTTCACTGTATCGTGATAATTGTGGGATGTGTCATAGCTTTCAAACTGTGACCTAAAAATCAATGTCTTCTTAGTATTTTTATCTGCTTTTCTTTCTTTATTTTTCTTTCTTTCTTGCTTGCTTTCACTGGGCTTTCCTTTATCCTCATTATTTCCTCATCCCTTCATTATTCATTGAAGGGTTTCTCTGTCTCGTTGACTCTGAATTGAGAACATTTTCGACGAGGCAATAAAAACCTCATCAGCGAAAAGCTCAAATGATTTTTTAATATGACAGCGTTTTAATGAGGACCGAAAGGGGTGGCTGGTATGGCTTATGGCAGCGCCTCTTTATCTAGCCACGGCAGAGCAGAAGAAATGACACTAAAACAGACTGTCTGGCCAGCTTGCTTGCTCACACAAACAAACACAACCAGCGCACAGACGGTCTTTGTTTATATAAATCTCATTTGAAAAGTACACAGTATTGCAACAGCATGCAGAACTATATTAATTGAACATGGTTTCAAGGCAGACTTTGTAACTGCTGAGACAAATGAATGCGTGAGAGATCTGAGAACACAACAGTGCCTCTCTGAAGTGTTCCACTGCTATACATCACAAACTGTTGAAGCTAGCTAGAGGCTGTGCTTGCGTGGTGGGTGGTCATCTATGTGGCTGTGCTAGCTATAGCTCCACAGTCGGGGGGAGCTGCTTTAACTGGTTTGTGCCTCTACGTCAGTGCGTGCCTGCTCCTCTGTGTTCAGCAGCGCTGCAGAGAATGGGATTCTGGGTAGCGCAGCATGAACAGGCCAGCTGAGCACCTGACATGCACACCTCCAAACCCTGAAAACAAGCAGACTTTCTTAGAGGACGAGGAGTTCTTGAATGAATATTGGAAAAATGTAGGCAGAAGGTTGTGCTTTCTTCTCTTGAAGAACAAAACGTAAAATGAATAATCTTACTGAATTGAACATTGTTTATTTTGACCACATACTTGCTAAATGACTGTTGTGAATAATACATACAAATGTGTGGTGGGTGTATCCTATCATATATTAAACTGGAGCTTGCGAGAACAGGATGGTCTCGCGAGCTTCAGTTTAATTTCGCCGTGAGAAAAACTGAACTTTCCAATCAGCGTCGTACTGATAGCTTTACGGGCGTGGTTTAGGTTTGCCGACAGCTAAAATGACCAGATGGTTCGTCCAATCAACTGCCAAGTATATTTTAAGTACCTGCCCTTTACAAACAGTTTCAATGTAAGACTCCCCAGATGGACGTCTGACAACAATTCATCTGGCGTGTTAGGTTAGTATCCTTTAGGCATCCTTGCAACAATTCTTCATTCTGGTTTAAAAGCAGCACTACCCTCTAGTGATAATGGTACGTGCAACAACAGCAATATTCATATCGTTCCCTCTGGGAATGATATGTAAAAAGAACCAGGCACGCACCAATGCACCAAAGCATAAACCGGTATTTACAGAGTGACATTGACATTAGCGTATACCAGCCACAATAACAAAATGAAATCTCCACAAACGTATAGTATAATGTCACATTTTGACTTACAAAAGGTCACATGACAAAAATCGGAAACATTTCACTCCTGAAGACACAGATTTGCTGTTGTGTCCATTTTAAATTGGACACACGCATACATGCACAAAAACCTATCCGGTGTGTGTGTGTTTGTGTATGTGGAATTTAATCTGGCCACATAACTCTTTCTCTGTTTGAGGGTATCTGTCAAAAGTGAGTGCAAAGATTGAGTGAACCGCCACAGCATCAGTTTACTGGAGGAGAGAGCTTATAAAATGAAATTACACATTGGTGTGAGACAGTGTCACAGTGTCTGAAATACAATATGTCGCAGACGGGGTATTTGTGTTGGTAGCTGTTTTCCTTGTGCAGATGGCGTATGGCACCATCCTTCACGAGTCACAGTGTGGCTAAACACTTATTCATAGCTTTCAGATTATGATTATATCAGGCAAACATTTGAAGGGGACTCCAAGCAGAAGCACATGTTGCTGTTGATGGAACATAACGAGCTGTGAAGTTAAAGTGACACTGTGATTTATGTCTTTATGTGAATTACCACGGTGGTAACCTAGAGTTACAAACACATATTTGCTTTGGTTTGGACCTCTGAGCATGCCTCTCCCATAGTGATGAGGGGCTGGCGCTTCCCACCACCTCTCTACTCCTCCCCCAGCCAGTTGTGTTCTACGACATGAACAGTTGGGGTGAAATCTGGGCTTCTATAACATAAGGCGTATATCTTTAAAACCTAAAGGTCAAAGCAGTGAAACGATATGACAGAACCAGTTAATGGCACTGGAGACACCATTTATTACACTATATGCTATATTAATGTAACCATGATCGTATTTACTATTAAAATGTGTACGCCATGACCTTTCTAGTTTCCAAAAAATGTATTGGAACAACAAGGTTCATTCCTTTTTTTTTGACAATAGAGTTTGAGATCAAAAGATAAGACGATTCATTTAATATTTTATTTCTTGGATTTTCATCTACTATAAATGTGTTATACAACTGAGAACCTAGCACCTTTTATATCAGACCAGCAATGTTTTTAGGTGAGATGAGTACTGTATTGGAAAAGATCATATTTGGGCAAATGAAAGTAATATAATATTAACACTTTATTTTGGATTGCATCTGCATCAAGCCTGCCATTGACATCAAACGTTTGCATTCTTCTTTTGTGATGCCTTTCCAGTCATTTGTAGCAGCTTCTTTCAGTTGTTTCTTTCGAGAGGTTTATCCATTTAATCTCCTCTACAGGAGGAGAAATGCATGCTCAATTGGGTTATCTGGTGATTGGCCAGTCTAAAACCTTTCACTTTTCTCCCTGATGTAGTCCTTTGTTGTTTGGCGACATGCTTTGTGCTAATGTCTTGCTGCATGATGTAGTTCCTCCCAATTAGTTTGGATGCCTTGCTCCATACACTGGCATACAGAATGATTTTCTGAATTCATACAGCTACCACGAGTTACATCATCAATACATATTAGTGAGCCCAGTCCAGATTGCAAGGCCCTGCTTCACGGATGAGCTTGTACGTTTTGGGTCACAACGTTTTCCTTCGCACTTTGGGCTTTCCATCACATTTGCAGAGATGAATGGCCTACTTAACTTATACAACTTTGTTCCAGAGGTTTTGTAACTCATCTCTGCATTTCTGTGCAAATTGTATCCAAGCCTTACGATTCTTACTACTGATGAGCAGTTTGCATCGTGCGGTATGGCCGCATATTGCTGCTCTCCAAGATATAAAAGGTTCTATGTTCTAAGTCAGTGGTCTTCAATCCTGATCCTGGGGGGCCCGCTGCCCTGCACGTTGCAGATGTCTCCCTGCTTCAACACACCTGATTCTAATTAATGGGTCGTCATCTGGCTCTGCAGAAGCCTGATAACGACTTATTCATGTGAGTCAGGTGTGTTGGAGCAGGGAGACATCATTACAACATGCAGGACAGTGGTACTACAGGGCCATGGTTGAAGACCACTGTTCTAAGTAGTTTAATTACAACTAGATACATATAGCAGGAAATAAAAGTAAAAAAAAAAAAAAGATATAACATACATGTCTTAAATCTTAAACGCAGATACAGAGGAATTACTTTTCCAATAATTGTGACATAATTAATACGTTGCTCTCGTAAACCTGCTAAGTGTTCACACTCGGTTGACTTAGCTGGCCAAGGTCAGGATGAAAACGCAGGAAGCGATATATCCCCCCCCCCCCCTTCCCCCCCGCGTGGCGGACAACAAACAGAGCCCCTCTGCTCCTCCCTCCTTCCGCTGCCCACACAAGGTCGCCGCCTCACGGCGTCTACGCCTCCCCAATTAGCATGCAGCCCGTGGCGCGGCCTGTCTGGCGCCGAGCGTGGCACGCCGCTGTCCTAATGAGATGCCAGTCAGCCTGGGCGCCTGAGGGAGCGGCGGGGAGAGGGAGGGAGGGAGGGTCTACTGGAGTGTTTGTGCTGCTAGAGGAAAGACTGCTAAGTCCACCACCGGGCCAGGCAACGCACCGCGGTCATTTGACATGATATTCACTGTTTGCTGCATGGACTCCTCACTCCAGAGTGTGAATGTGTGAGTGGCCTGCTGGGTTTTGTAGTTCCAGCCACAGCTTGTTTAAGGCTCAGTCATACTGTACATGCGCATACGATTACGAACACCAGGGTAATTTTTTAAATTAATATAAGAACTGGATTAACACAGGATTGCCCTGTGTGGCTAGAATCGGAATTGCAAGAATTGTTTTGGTTTCAAACTCTTCCACATACAGAACCTGTAGACATACCATGCGCTACAACTCCAACATACAGCTGTGTTAACACGTGAAGAGTAAACTGGGGAGGACATTTTGGGTTCTGTGGCCGTGAGAATGCAATTAATGAGTGTACCTTTACCTAAAAGTAGTTGGAACAATTCCCCTCCCGTAAAATAATTGCAGTCACTGAATCAAAATAAATTGGAGGCCATTTTAAGTTTATTAATTCTAATCTGTGCGGGGATATTAAAACACATCAAAACTTAAATTGAATTGTGTCATATTACACACGGAATTGCTCTACATAATAAATGTGAAGCTTGTACTGTTCCTAAACTTGTACCGGTATTTAAACAGATTCTAAAATATTTCTAAATGCATCAGGGAACACGAGACTATCTCATAAAGAGAGCGAAGACATAATAATGAAACTCATGCAGGTTCAATGTCTGCATGAGACCACATCTCATGTCGTCAAACGCACAAAATGGTTGCTAATAGGTGCTATAATATTTTCTCAATGTAAGAGCACAGTCTAAGTTTTCCTATTTAAAAACAGAACAAGAATATGTCTGGGTTTTCTTTGTGGTTTCTGTGTGGAATGTGAGTCTAATCCTCTGAGGTATTTTGTATACACAGTAATTGACCGTGTTTTGACACAACCCGGCTTGGTCTGTCAGCGAATCGATGTAGGCTGGTCTTACGGGGATTCACACAACTGGACACTTTAACTAGTTAAGTGACAGTTCTTTGAAATAGTACAGTGCTTTCATTCTGTCTATTTTTATCTGTCCGTCCGTCTCTTTTGTCTGTCTATATATCTGTCTATGTGTCCATCTGTATGTCCATCCCCCAGACTGCCTGCTTGCCTGTCTCCCTATGAAGCCACTTCTGGACTACAGCGGCACACCGACATGCCTCACAGTGCTCCGGTGCTTGCTAATGGCCCCCTGTTTGTAATGGCATCCGTATAGCAGCGCTTGACGAGCCGCCAAAGGGGGTGTTTTGTTATTGCGAAGCCAATCACCCACTAAGCATTTGCTGGCGCCTATTTCCTCTGCGCTAATGCGCGAGCCTCCCCAGTGCTGCAGCTAAATCGACTCTTTACGCCTGACTTGTCACCCCGCAGTGGTGCGGCGCGGTGAATCCCAAAGATGCATCGACGGAGGGCCAGCACGTCTCTGTTTCCATGGCTACGTTTATGAGGAGGGATGAGGTTGGGCGGGTTATGACACTATTACTGCGGCCCTAAATCACGGCAAGTGATTTTCTCTAAAGATTAGGATGATGAAGTTGACACGACCTTTGCAGAGATGTTGTACGGCAACAATTGCTCACTTTAATGTATCTTTTCATCTACGGCGTCCAGATGGTGTGTAGACAGACACGGTGAGTTTACAATATAATTAGGGAATCCACGGATGTTAAATTAGATGATGATGTTCACGCTACGTGGACGGCAGATGTTTTTATACTGTCACTCGGAAAATGTCCCGACAATTCGCCGCCCTCTGGCGCTTTACAATGCTGTCGTCAGCTGCAGGAGTTTCAAATTCTCCAATATGGAAAATACACTGGCTCCTGCTATATACTGCGTGCGTTTAGATAGACCCACTGTTACTGCTACCATTTTGTAAGCAAACACCTCTAGATACATGCCGACACCTAAGATATTCAGAAGCGATTTTCCCTTTAACACCAGTGCCTCACTGTGAGTCTAGCAATCACATTTATTCAGGAGGATCCCTCATTTCACCTCTGGACGGCCTTTCACACCTCTAGCCAGGTAGCGGTGTTGCAATCTACAAACGTCCAAGCACAAGGTAAACCAGAGGGCATGCTTCTGATAAGAGCGGCGAGCAGGCATGAAAGTGAGAGGCAAATGAACTTCGAGAGACGTTGGTGGAACCTCGAGAGGCCTGCACCAGAATGAGTTATGTGTGAAAGCCTGTCGACAGCTACAAACACCCAGACGTACTTTGCCCCCCGTTATCGGAGGGCGCAGATGTGCCTCAGCCATCAGCGCCGCCCTTCCCTCCGCCACACATCCATCACAGCAGTGCACCTTGGGAGATTGAGAGAATGGAGCAAGCGCCAAGCCCACCATCTGCCGTCGTTTAGAAATAAATGACAGGCCCGAACCTTGTGGGAGCCCGTCTCGTTCCACTGCCAGCGCTGGTGCGGTGATGGGCCTGCCCAACCTGCCCCTCTCCCCTGAAATCGATGTGTGAGACCCCTGCCAGTCTCGCCGGCATGCGCCTCGTGGAGAGAGTGGATTTGGTCGGTGAAGCACAGCTCTTGACTCAAGGGAGCGGGCAGGTGGAACGGTGCGGTGAAACCAGCTGTCTCCCCGCTGATTACAACAGCCAACACGGAGAGCTGGAGAAGCCAGGAGACTCAAAGTGGATGTGGCTGAAAAGGAGCAAGGGCTGCCCTCTCTTTCATCAGGCTGTCGTTGATGGTGTGGAGATAAGAAGATAGCTGCTGGTCAGTGCTACCGACTTTGTTATTTGCTTCAAAATGAACTATTGCAGCCCAGGCACCTGCGGGGGCAGGCTTGCCAATTTCGGAGGGCCCAATCAATGCTCAGTCAATTAGTGTTTCTTCAATGATTTATTGCCTTCGCGTGATTGCGGTTTGTGCGTTGGTAAATCACGCCAGCGGTGGGCATCCATCCAATCAATCTAAAGTTGTAGCAGGACGACACTGCCTTGTGTTGTCAATCAACAGTCAGCAGTGTGGCTAGAGCTACAATCACACGTTTGTTGTGTCAAATAGAACGCGCTTCAACAGACAGTCATATGCAGTATGTCTTTTGAACAACACATACCCTTTGAACACTGCTGGCTAGTCCTTACAATAACGTATTTACTCAATGTATTAGTCAGTATAAAGAGTATAACAGTATACGCTTTATGTTTGGTACATTACCTGCTTTTCTTGTATGCAATGATTGCATGTTGGTTATGAATAGGCCTGGAGTTCGAGTCTGGTCTTCAGTGGTCTTGGATCTAATATACCACACTGAATGTCTTTCTTTCAAAGGGTATACTGTTTTTCTAAGACTATTTACAGGTTCTGTTTTAGAAAAGCATTTTCAGCAGCTAGAACAGCTATAACTTTGAACCCGTTCCTCCTGACACAGAATTCTCACCCGAGTCCCAATACAGATCAAGCCAAACACACCACCAACAGTGGTAGTCTCCTATTAGTCCTTCAGACACTGGCAGGGGAGAGGATAATCCCCCGTAGCTTTCCTTTGCAAACTCTAAGAGCAGACAGAAGTGCTACTTCACTGAGTTCTCTCACACTCGCGTGGAAGCTAATATAAGCTATCAACTTTAGTCCCCGAACTGAGAGGGGAGGTAGGACTTTATTAATTTCATGGATTTGGAAATGAGCCATGGCGATAAGGCTATCACTCTCTTATCTGGGGATGGCGTGGGCGTAATTAAACCGATAGCCGGCGATGATGAGGAAGTGGTGTGAAAGAAGACCTGTGGGGGATATGAGGGTTGAATCTTCAGGGCTCGTTTAATAGAGGGATGATTAGATTGGCATTTAATTGCCACCTTTCCTATTTTTAGGGCAGGGGACTTGCTCGTTCAAGGCGGGGGGGGGGGGGGGGGGGGGGGGGGGG